>CAUYSK010090297.1:0-23958 GCA_963575035.1 Avahi laniger | reverse complement strand
TATCATTATATAATGACCTTCTTTGTCTCTTTTTACAGTTTTTATTATCTAATGGAAGTAGAGCTATTCCTGTTCTTTTTTGGTTTCCATTTGCATGGAATATCTTTTTCCATGCTTTCATTTTATTTTCAGTCTATGTGTGTTTTTATTGGTGAAGTGTATCTCTTGCTGACAACATATGGTTGGCTCTTGGTTTTTTTTTTTTTTATCCATTTAGCCACTCTATATCCTTTGATTGGAAAGTTTAGTTCATTCACATTCAATGTTGTTATTGATAGGTAAAGACTTACTAGTACCAGGTTGTTATTTAATTTCTGGTTGTTTTATGATTCTCTCTTCCTTCCTTCCTTCCTTCCTGTCTTCCTTTGTTAAAAGTGAATTTCTCTGGTAGTGTGTTTTAATTTCGTGCTTTTTATTTATTGTGCATCTGTTGTAGGTTTTTTTGATTTCAGGTCAACATGAGACTTGCAAAAAACATTTATAATAAATTATTTTAAACATGTGGCAACTCTGTTTACAAACAAACAAGCAAAGGGAATTCTAACAGAAATTCTATCCTTTAATTCCATCTTCCCTCTTGCTTTTTAACTTTTTATTGTTTTCATCTCCTATATCATCTCTGTCTTCTATATCTTTTTACAGTATCTATCTCTCAGAAAGTTGTTGTTGTTATTTTTGATAGGTTTGTCTTTTAGTCTTTCTACTCAAGATATAAGTGGTTTATACACTGCAATTATAGCAACAGAATATTCTGTATTTGCATCCTTATTGTGACCAGTGGGTTGTATACCTTCAGATGATTTCTTATTGTTCATTAATGTCCTTTTCTTTCACACTGAAGAACTCCTTTTAGCATTTCTCGTAAAGGTCTGATGTTGATGGAATCTCTCAGCTTTTGTTTGTCTGGGAAAATCTTTATTTTTTCCTTCATGTTTGAAACATATTTTTGAGGGTATAATATTCTAGGACTAAGGCTTTTTTCATTCAGTACTTTGAATACATCATGCCACTCTCTCCCGGCCCGTAGGGTTTCTACTGAGAAGTCTGCTGTCAGATGTATTGGTGCTCCTTTGTATGTTATTTTTTTCTTTTTTCTTGGTTCCCTTAGAACCTTATCTGTGACCTTTGGTAATTTGATTATTAAATGCCCTGAGGTAGTCTTGTTTGGGTTAAATTTGCTTGGTGTTCTATGACCTTCTCGGACCCGAATATTGATATCTTTCTCTAGGTTTGGAAAATTCTGTGTTATTTTTTCTTTGAATAAAATTTCTACCCTAATCTCTCTTTCCACCTCCTCTTTAAGGCTGTTAATGCTTAGATTTACTCTTTTGAAACTATTTTCTCTTGTAGGTGTGCTTCATTCTTATTTATTTTTTCTCTTCAGACTGTGTATTTTCAAATAGCCTGTCTTCAAGCTCACTAATTCTTTCTTTTGCTGATCAGTTCTGCTGTTGAGACTGATTTATTTCTCAGTTTGCTAAAGGAATTCTTAAGTTTTAGAATTTCTGCTTCGTTTTTTGTTCTTGTTTCAATCTCTTTGTTAAATTTCTCTGATAGGCTTCTGAATTTCTTCTCTGTGTTATCTTGCAGTTCATTGCTCATTGTCCTAAAGGACAGCTATTTTGAACTCTTTGTTTGAAAGATCATCTATCTCCATCACTCCAGGATTTGTCACTGGTACGTTATTTAGTTTATTTGGTGAGTCATGTCTTTCTGGATGTTCCTGATGCTTGTTGACGTTCACTGATGTCTGGGCATTGAAGAGTTAGATATTTATTTTAGTCTTCATATTCTGAGCTTGTTTGAACCTGTCCTTAAGAAGGCTTTCCAGATATTCAAGGGAAATTGAGTGTTGTGGTCTAAGTCTTTGGTCACTGCAGCCGTATCCGCACTGGGCTTGTCCCAAGCCCAGTAATGCTGTGACTCTTGCAGACTGCTGGCGGTACTGCCTTGGTAGACTGGGTAAGATATGGGAGAATTCCTTGGATTATAAGGCAAAGTCACTCATTCTCTTTCCTCACTCTCTGTGCTGGGCTGCTGGAGTTGAGGGAGGAACAGCACTGGGTCACATGTGAAGCCAGCCCAGTCTCACTCAAAGCCCATGGTGACTGTTGCCTGGCTACCTCTGATGTTTATTCAAAGCCCAAGGGTTCTTTATTCAGCAGGTGTTGAATCCTGCCAGAACTGAGTCTTTCCCTTCAAGGAAGCATGTTTCCTTTTGCCTCTGGGTGGGTCCAGAAATGCTATCAGGAACTAAGGCTGCACTCCAGGGCTTTAGGAGTCTGCTTGGAACTTTATCTTACTGTGCCTGAGCTGGTACCCAAGTTGCAAAACAAGGTCTTCCAAACTTTTCCTTTTCCTTTCCCAAAGTGAAAGATGACTCTCCATGTTCCACACTGCCTGTAATTGGGGGAGGGGTGACACAGGCACTGGCTTGGCTGCAGGTGCTGGTGTCTCGCTGGGTCATGTGCACCCTAAATCCACTGGCTCCGAGTCAGCACAGTCAAAGGAATTGCCTAAGGACTGCAGGCTTTGTGGCCTAATGGCCTTATGAATTTAGTCCAGGCCCCAGGCTACTTTAAGTCAGCTAGTGATAGGGCTAAATGCTCCCTCCGTCGCCACTAGCAGAAATCTTCCCTGTGCTGTGATCCTCTGTACCAGGGTGGCCCTGAGTTTCAATGCACAGCCCCACAATCACTTGACTCCTGCCCCAGGAACACAGATTCTCTCTCCACTTGGCATGCTGGCACAGCACTGCCAGGGGATGGAGAAGGTGTGGCATAGGCAATGCAAGACTGTCTTTTCTGTCCTCTTCCATGCCTCTTTCCTTCATATACTGCTAAAACCAGGTAGTATGATTGCTCACCTGATTTTTGGTTCTTTTGAAGGTGCTCGCTTGAGTGGATAGTTGTTGGATTAGGTGTTCCTGTGGAGGGATGATCACTGGAGGTTTCTCTTCAGTTGTCTTGCTCCACCCCTCTGCCCCCCGCTTCCCCCCCGCCCCGGCTGCTGCCCTTGATCTTGAATAGCACATTGCAAGTAGGGACAAGACCCTTGATTCAAATTCAAGTTAGTCTGGCTCCAAAGCTGTTCCTTTCATTACACATGCACCAACTAGGCAGCTCCCTTCTAAGTTTTGATCATGACTAAGTGCTAACATTTCCTGAGTTCCTACTATGTGCCAGGCCCCACTCAATTTTGTTTCTTTAGCTATCTTATGAAGTAGGAATTGCTTTCCTCCATTTTGCAGATGAGGAAACTGGGTATTAAGAAAAATTCACAACTTGTCTAAAGTGA
Source organism: Avahi laniger (assembly GCA_963575035.1). Taxonomy (NCBI): domain Eukaryota; kingdom Metazoa; phylum Chordata; class Mammalia; order Primates; family Indriidae; genus Avahi; species Avahi laniger. The sequence continues at coordinate 20,661 of CAUYSK010090297.1, read as the reverse complement.
TACAATACCACTTTCTTGTCAGTTTCAATGTTCACGTGCCCATTAGCTAGATTTGTAGCCACCTTTTCTCCCCAGGGCCCAAGGGTTTTTTTGTTGTGCTCCTTGGGAATAGAGACTTAGATTATGTGGACTGGCTGATTAGACATTCTCTTGAAAAAAAAAGAAAAATTCCTAAAACAACAACAAAAAAATCCCCAAAGTCCATGATTTGATGCTGGGAGTCAAGAATAAAATAGATTTTGAATGATACATTACTTCTTTGGAAACATCATATATTTTTTAGATCAAAAAGTAATATGTGCTTATTTTAGGCAATTTGAAAAATAATAATGAAAAAAGAATAGAAAAATGTAAAGACAACAAGAAAAATCACCTCTTGTCCCACCACCTGGCAAGGGCAATGTTTTGGTTCCTTGAAGTATATTTTCAGTGTATAATAACAAAGATGACTGACCCTTCTATAACACTTATGTGCCAGGTGTAATTCCACACACTCTACATATATTAACTAATTTAATCACCACAATAACTATACAGAGAAGGTACTATTATTACACAATTTAATAGATGAGCAAAGTGGAGTAAAGTACAGTTAACATTTCCAAGACCACAGGATAAAACCTATACATACACACATATGTATATATATTCTTTTATAAATCCAGGATCACATTTTGCACACAATTTTAGATTTTGATTTTTAACATAAAATTATTTCACAGGAATTATTTCCATGTTCTTAAATGTTATCCAAAATATTTCTAATGATCACATACAAACATGTTATATAACCACTTCCCTACTGTGGCACACTTAGGTTGTTTCTATTTTTTTATTATTATAAAAAATGCAATGAAGGTCTCTGTTTATGAATCTTTGATGAGCTTTTTAAATATTTCCTTAGGATGACAGATTCCTGGAAGAGGCTGACTTGGTCAGAATTTTGACATTTCTTCAAATCTTTGGTGGAGTGGAAAAAGGAAGAAAAAAAAGAGTTCAGATGTGTGGCACAGATTTAAATAATATAGACATTCAGGAAAGGTAGAGATCTGCGTGGGCTAAGGAAAAACAAAATCAGGGAAGACTTCCTTGAGGAGGTGAGATGAAGTATGAGCTGACGCTGGGGAGGAAGATTCCCTAGGAGTCTGGGCACCCTTCTGCTGCAAGTCAGTTGACTCAGGCGCTGGGGTTGATGATAGAAGGCTTCACAGAGAAGGGTCTTAAGGGACAAAAAAGAATTTCCAAGGCAGACAAGGATGTGAGAAGAAGAGGTAGAAGGTCCTTTAGGGAGGGGGAACCTGGTAGACAGGCCCAAGGATGCAGGAGAACACGGAAGGCTTTGAGTTGATGCGGGGGAGATTTGAGAGAGGAGCTTAGCAGAGGTAGGAGGGGGCAAGAGGACCTGAAAATGCCTGGAAAATCCCGTGTAGGAAGGTGGATTTTCTTACGCAGGCAATGGAGAGATGCTGAAGAGTTTGAGCTGAAAGAGATGTGATCGCATTTGCGTTTCTGATGGACCACTGCGGTGCCAGGGAGTAAAGGATGGATGGGGCAGCCCCGTGGGGAAGGACTTTTGGGGGACCCGGAGGAGAGCCCTGCCCCGACACAGTCCTGCTTCCAGGAGCTTTGCGACAGCAGGGCCCGCAGTCCTCGTTACCATTCCTCACGCCTCGCCAGGAGGAGACGGGCTGAATATTCCCAAAACACTGACATGGAAATGGAAAAGCTGCGGAAACAAAGAGCACAAACACGTCCTCTGTGTGGTCGAGAGTTAGCATCCGCAAGGAATACGCGTGTAAGTCGGAGCAGAAAATAATGAGGCAATATACGTCCTTAAACAGACCCAGTGCAGCACCGCCCGGCCGGCGGAAGGAGGGGACGGGTGGGGGCTCCTTTGCAGAAAGACAGGTCACTCCGTGCTTTCTCCCAGGCAATTATTTTCGGGATGCCTGGAGATTTCCATCAACCAATCAAGCTTTTATAGAAGCCACTTTCCTTGATTATGTCCCTGATCTTTAACTCAGGGAGAGATTTTCCTCAGTATGGCTTGACAGCCTCAAGTTTTCAATTAATTTCTCTCTCCTGCATCTGGCTTTTGCTTTCAGCTGGGCAGCCGGAGCCTTCCTGGGCTCACGGGCGCTCTTGACACGGCGTGTGTCGGGGGTGGGGCTTTCCGGGCATCTGAAACCTCTTCCTGGCCTTCCCTCAGTGGGAAAGAGCAGAAGGACTTCCTGGCAGGAAACTGCATGAACGAGGGGAGTTGAGAGGAGGCACGGTAGGATGCAGAGGATTCTGAGAGCGCCTGGAGCGGCTGCACTCAGGACCCACCCGGGCGCGTGAAGAGCGAGGCAACGCGGATCGGTGTTTTCAGATGCGGGAGCCATAGCCCTGCTTCAAAATATACTGATGAATATTTTGAATCATAATGAATACAGATCTATTTCAGTGTGATATATTCCATGGAAATTATTGCTTTTCTTTCAAAATAAAATTATTTGCATAATATTCAAATGAGTTAAAGGTATATATAATTATACTTAAAGGTACATCTATAATATATACTTATTTGCATATTATTAATATAGAAATGATTGTAAAGGTTAGGTAAATATTAGTTCAGATGTTTATGTGGAAGGTGGCAAAACTCTTGAAAGTATCACACAAATGCCGTAAGATTAGGAGATCCTGGTGTTGTGGAAAGCATTCTGGAATGGGAGAGACCTGGAAATATGTAAACTCTGTCCCTTACTAAATGTGTGCCTCTGGGAAAATTACTTAATATTGCTAAGCCTCAGTTTTCTTCTCTGTAAAATGGGCATGTAAAACCTACCTTTCAGCATTGCTGTGGGGTTTGGAGATTCAATGTTCATTCGTTTATCCATTCAGCCATGAAATAAATATTTATTGAGTGTCTGCTATATGCCGTTCACTATTCTGGGCATGGGGAATATAGCAGTGACTCAAACAAAATCCTTGCCTTCATGGAACTCTCATTCTAATGGGGGAGACAGAAAATAAATGCATAGATAGATAAGTAAGAAACTGTTAAGTACTAAGAAAACTACAGCAGAGTAAGGGAGAGATTACAGCAAAACCTCTGAGACAGGAGTGTGGGAGCATGTTTAAAAGCAAGGTGGCCACAGTGTGGTGGGAGTGGATGGAGGGAGAGGGAGAAAGGAAGAAAGGAGGTCAAATAGGTAGACAAAGGTCAGGCAGAGGTGCCTGGTACATTAGGGCAGACTTTGATTTTATTTTAACCGTGATGGGAAGAGGGTGATCAGCATGTGGTGTCTGTTAAAAATTATATATTCAATTAGCATTTGAATAGCTACATACCTAGTGCCCAGCTGGTGCAGAGCACTGCATTAGGCTCCCAGGTTTTGGGGATACCGAGACAACCTGGACAGAGGAGCTCACGTTCTTGTTTGGGGAATACTAGTCTCTGATCAATTAATATCTAGCATCCACTAAGTACTTGCTACTTGCGACGCATAATTTCAAGTGTTTTCTTCTAATGAAGTAGCTCATGTAGTTCTTATAAAACAAAAGTATGGTGTATAATCAATTATTATCCCCTACGCTTACTGCGTCTCCACTTCCAAAGAAATCCGAATGAAAGAAACGTGCTCCCCTTGAGGTTCCAAGTGCAGTGGGAGCTGGGAGCAAACACCACCCCGAAGAGGGATTGCGGGTGAGGCTGCCACCTGCTAACCATGTGGTGGGCACAGTGCCCTTCCTCTCCGTGCTTCTATTTCCCATCCAAGAAATGGGATCAGCAGTGAGACCACACACAGGAAATGCTGTTGCACACAGTCGGCCACATGGAAAGTGTCACTCAAGTCTCAGGGGTACACCTGCAAGGGACTGGGGAACACCTGGGGAGCTGGCTACCCTGGGCGGCCCTTGAGGCATTAGGAAGACTCTTACGGGAAGCAAAGGTAGAGAAGTTAATTTTAGGTTGATGGAGAACATGTCTGGAAATTAACAGAACGTTGAAAGTTCACGGTACGGCTGGAGTGCCGGATTTGTGGTGAGTGAGGGTGCAGTGGACAATTCTATTAATCCATGACGCTGAGGACACCTTGCCTGCCATGCTCAGAGCAGTGCATTAGTCTGCTAAGGCCGCCATAACAAGATCATCACCACGGACTGGGTGCTTAACAACAGACATTTATTCTAACAGTTCTAGAGGCTGGAAGTCCACAGTGACGGTGTCGGCAGGGTTGATTCCTTCGGAATCTTGTCTTCTGGGCTTGCAGGTGGCCACCTTCTCGCCGTGTGCTCACATGGCTGTGGCTTGGTTGGTATGTTCTCTGTGTCCTAATCTCTTCTCCTTAAAAGGATGCCAGTCCTGTTGGATTAGGGCCCACACTTGTGACCTCATTTTACCTTAATAACCTCTTCAAAGGCCCTGTCTCCAAATACAGCCACATCCTGAGGTACTGGGGGCTAGGACTTCAGCATATAGATTTTGGGGAGACATAATTCAGCCCGTAAGAGACAATGAGGCTTTGAACTTTTCAGCATAGGGGGAGCCCCTGGTCTGCCCTGCGCTGTCACAGACGTGTCCGGCAGCAGTAGGAGAAGAGTACACCTGCCTGGGTGGTGAGCACTCAAAATCTGACCCACACAGTGGGCACAGGGTAGAGAGGGCGCTGAGGGACGAGACACTTCAGAAGTGAAATCTCCAGGGTTCAAAGCCTGATTTCTCCAACTCCATGGAGCTTCGCACGAACATGCACAAAAGCAAGAGAGATCCAAAACTGCCCCACCCTGGCCCCTTTGTGTGTCCCCCAGGGATGAGTCTACTTATAGCTCCTTAGTTTTCCCATCTGTTAAGTGGGAAAAATAAAAGCAGGCTCTCATGGCTCCCAACGGAATACAATCATATGTTACTTTAACTCCGAGACTTTGTGCAAATGCAGACTGGTTTCATTCCTCCTGCTAATAAAAACCTGTCTTTCTATGAGAATACAGTACCAACAAACTCACATTTTCTGGGTATCAGAAAACAATGGTTTGGGTTTGAGCTACTCACTCACTTATGATCTGAGCTTATTCTAAAAAGACTTTGCAGCTTAGTTTAATTGGGTAATTGGGATGTTTCCAGATGAAATTCAACTTGTAGTTTTAAAAAACGCTTTGAAGAGCTGGTTGCCATGGTACTTTTCTGCTGACAAGATCCTTCACTGGCTCCCACTAAGCAGCAATAATGGGCTTCTATTTATTCTAAGTTTCAGGTTACCCCACCTGAACATCCTTCTGGGAGGGAGCAGGGTGTGAACCTGAAGGAATTAGTGAAGTCCTTCCCTAGCTGTCCTCGATGGGGGTGGGGAGGTCTCGGCAAATAAGGAGGTTTGTCACTGCAGGGCGGAGGGTATAGGCGTCGTAGAGACCCAGCTGGCGTGATGGGGCTTCCCACATCACTTCACTCCTGGGCAGCCGGGAGTGGAGGCAGAAACCACTGTGCGATTGCCACAGTAGAAACCCGATAGCTTTGGCAGGATACGAGTACTAATCCCCTCATACTTGTGGGCAAATAGGTGTTTGGCAGAGAGAATTGCTTTTTATTTTAAGAAATAACACGGTCTTAAAAATTAATATTCGTGTTTTTATAATATTACTGTTTTAAATTTGAGAACGTCTTTGTTCTCAATCCATTTTTCAACCTAATGGACACTATTCTTACCCCTCATCCTTAGGCTTCTTGTACCCAAGTGTTTTTCATAAGAATGTGAAACATCTTCCCCAGATGCAGTATTTTTGGCTTCATTAAAAGTTTTTCTAGTTCCTCTTCAGTTATGTCAATATTTACCTTGGACAATGCTTTGTATGCTTTTGTTTATAATTCCAGATTTCTCCAAGACAAACTGGTTATTCGTGACTCTCTGGCCTGGGTTACAATTTAAACATACCTTATTTTGATGTTTTAAGAGTGCAAGTCCCCCAAATGATTTCGACGACGTCTCATAGATTCATAATTTGTAATCTTCCATTTTCACCTCATGCCCTGTATTTTTTCTCCTCTCAGGTATCCTCCAAACATGTCGTTTTTTTTGGTAGATTATATTCTTAGAACATTAGCATGCAAGCTTTTTCTTCCTTTCCTTTCGAAATTCCAAGATCCCTCTCCCCTGCCAAGGATGCTTTTATAATAGCGCATTGTACCCACATTCTTTGAATGCCGCCATTGTTTTCCTAGAGAGCACACTTTTCCACACTGCCCACTCCCTCTTATCAAATTTCTGATTGCTGATGCAAAGGACACATGACTGCTGTCTCCCCTGTCTAAGGACTATGGTTTAACCTCTCCTGACGAGTATAAGGGAGTCTTGGTGGCCAAACAGACATCAGAAAGCTCAAGTATGTTTTCCTTGAGAGGCCCAGTTCTACAGAGCCAGTCATCTTTTCTAATCACTTAGGATTTTACGAATCTATGTACTTTCAGTTCTCGACATGTGCCTTACAGTTGTAGATGACTTTAAATTTACTAAGTATTTCACATGCGTTATTACATTTGATCCTTATAACAACATTGCGAAGGAGACCCTGAGGATTCAAGTAACCTGTTTAAGATCACATAGCTAGTTGCATAAGAAAAGTCTTTGCTGTTGAGGATATTTATATTAATAGACCACTAGGTTTTGGACAAGTCTTTCTGTTCCTCTAAAATACTATACTGTTTCTTAATTTGGGGATGTTGCTTGCGCTGTTTCCTTTGCTTGAACTACCCAACTTCTCCCTTTGACTAGCTAAACTCTCACCCATTTTTTTAAACCTTAATTTCGATTTCACTTTCCTCTAAAATCACTCTCTGCTCCCTCAAGTCGGGGCTAGGATTTCTTTCTCTGTGCTCTGTAACATCCTTAAAAATATGTAAACAAGTTTATCATAGTGTCTGCCATGGAATGAACACTTGACAAACATCAGTTGCTGTATCACCCCCATGCTATCTCTCACCATCCTGTGTGTATATTGCTTGCCATTGCATCCCTAGAATCCAGCTCTGGGGAGATGCTCAGCAGTTGCTGAAGAAATTAACAGTGCACATTGAGTTTTCTGGCTGAAGTAGTCTTGGCTCCTTAAGTCAAGAAAAAATGCCCAAGAGGGCACCAAGGCATTTCCATGACTAATCTACAGAACACCATCTGAGTGTTGGTAGCTAAAGTGACTATCTGCTTTTTGTCTGCCAAGCACCCTTTACTCCGTACTTTGCCATCATTTTCCCTTATTTTTCCTTTGGGGAACTTTTCCCTTTCCCACTTTTGATCAATGTTGTTCAGGTGGGGCTGCCCACACCTCTCGACCAGGAGTAGGTCTAATAAGCACATTCCATTCCCTGGGTGCAGTGAGAAGCCTCCAGATGGGCACTCAACCCAAGCTGGGCTGATAAGTGTCACCCTGGGACTTGTACTGAAACTCCTAGAGAACCGGGTCTTTTTTCCTTCGAAGACTACAAGCAACACAAACGAGCCTGAAACTTCAGATTCTTTGGAAACTTGCGGGGACATCAGTGAAGCCAACAGAGAACCACCAGAGCCAAGAGGTGTGATAGAGCGAAGGCATGACGTCGACATCACTTGAGCAACCAGATGCAGCAGTACCTGAGACATGACATCCCTTGAATTTCCAAGTTTATGAACCGATAGATTCTCTTTTTGGTTGCAGTTAGTTTGAGTTGCATTTCTGTCAGTCACCAACAACTGATAGAGTTCTGACTAATTCAGTGGGAAACAAAATGCCATGTTATTTTTGTTACTGACATTACTGCTTTTTGTTTCTCTGTGGCTTTTCCCTATGCATGTGCTTTTTCATATGCGTTCTGCATCCGAGCAAATTGTCTTGGATGGCTAGTCATGAACAGAGTAAGCAAGCGGTATTTGACTTATTTTTCCTAAGTCCAATGTCATGTGGCAGACTCACTGGATATGCCTAGGTTCATAATTGAGCCAAGTACGTGCTCGGGACTCTTCTTCTCGGAATGGTGATGATTTTACACAGATCCATCCTCTGTACTCCCACACCCTACCTGTTGGTCTCCTGGGGAAAATTGTGGGAGAGTGATTCACTGGGATTGGAGAGGGTCGCCTGTGATCTATCTCAGCATGATGCAAGCCAAGCTCCTGAGCCTGTAGAGTCAGACAGAGCCTCAAAACTGAACCTAACTGAGCTTTGTGTCCAGGTCTGGGAAGACAAGGCCTTCCAACTTTCTTCAAAGACAAATTTCTGCCCCCTCGGGAGGCTGGGGAATTAAAACAGGTTGTGGGCTATTTGGTTTTTGTGGTTGGTGGGCACCAATCTCTCTGGTCTCTAAGTGCTGTGGGCACTTCATGCATGGGTATTTTTGTCCTGTGAACTGAAGGATGGAAAAAACACCCCTATTTCCCAGAAGCCTTTCATGAAGGAACAATAAAACTCCTTATGGTCACTATTTACCATAATCAATAAACTCATCAATTGCTTTCTATACCTCATTCAAGGAAGGCATATAAGTAATTAAAGCAGGGAGGCAGAAGTTTTCATTAATAGCAATTCAGTTCTCACTTTTCGCCAAAATATATTCCTGGAAACCGGATTATTGAGTGCATCGTTATATAATGGATAATACATTCCCCTTCAAACAGTGTTATATTTGGGAGTTGTATTCCCGAACAAGGCCACAGCTTCAAATATCTCAGACATGACCTTTCATTGTCACCAAATTCAAGATACAATCTGCAAAATCTTAACAAAATGAGATTAGGATCATGCTACTATTAAATTGCAAAAATGTGAAATGACAAGTTTTAAATGCATATATGTTCCACACCTATTGTTTATGTAAGTGCCTCAATTATCCATGAAATGCATAAAAATGTATTTGAGTATTGCAATTTAAACCAAAGGGCAATGTGCTAATTATAAAAAGTATTCTGGCCGGGCACAGTGGCTCACGCCTGTAATCCTAGCACTCTGGGAGGCTGAGGCGGGCGGATCGTTTGAGCTCAGGAGTTCAAAACCAGCCTGAGCAAGAGCGAGACCCCGTCTCTACTAAAAATACAAAGAAATTAATCGAACAACTAAAAATATATAGAAAAAATTAGCCGGGCATGGTGGCGCATGCCTGTAGTCCCAGCTACTTGGGAGGCCGAGGCAGAAGGATTGCTTGAGCCCAGGAGTGTGAGGTTGCCATGGCACTCACTCTAGCCCAGGCAAAAGAGTGAGACTCTGTCTCACAAAAAAAAAAAAAAAAAGGTATTCTTACTTTAGAATTAAATTATTTTGCTTGTCTTCTTAGAATTTTAAAGGGTATTTAGGAATATGTTTTGGATGGTTTAGATCTCTTTAAATTACCTCTGAACTGTCCTTTTCGTTTACATTTCCCTGTGGTAAGCATGGGTGTGTTAATCTATCATGTAACCAACTGTGCTGGAAAATGTTTATACTGATGGTGATGATAGTAATGGTGGTGGTGTTACACTCCCCGAACCTGGTAAAGACATAGAGAAGTGACATGGCAATTGTCATCTGTATAGAGCAAAGTTTCAACTAACAAAAGACAAAATTATCCATAAAGTGAAACGCTCTTTTGCTGTGAACCATCTTTATAATTAGAGGTAAAATCTGTTTCTCTTTTCATGAGGCTGAACTGTGAAAAGCTTACTTCCATGTGGGATATTAAGCAAGGTTATTTTGCACTCTCTTCTCATGGTGAATGCTCTTCCCTCTGCTCTTTTGTCCTGTGATGTCCTAATAATGAGATTTGGATTTAGGTGCATGGGCAGGAACAGGCTTCACAAGTCCTGAGTTGAGATATGGGTTCCAGAGTGCCCTATTAGAGAGCTCTGCCTAAGGGCCTAGGAACAAGCACAGCTGCCAATGAGGTAGTGTTTGTTTTCTTTAGTCAGAATTTCTTTTGCATATGACTTCCCAAGAAATTGCCTATGGATCTAGGTTCCTGGGTCTCTGGGACACCATCATCTTCATTCCATCACTATCTTCCTACCAGAACCAGAAAAGAAAAAATATTTTTGATTAGCCCTTCATTAACCTGAACATTGAATTAAACAGCATCCTCCAAATACTATAGTTCATTGATGTTTAACTATGCATGGTCTTGGAAAGGTTGAACTAGATGAAACTGCTGTTTTTAGAGCTGCATTTTGCACTGAAATAGAAATTGAAATAAGAATGTATTTTTGCTTGCTTGTTTTAATAGAATTTTACTGATAAGTTTGGGAGAGCTTTGAGGGAGCACATATTCAGCTTTTGGTTTACTGTGAGTGAACATTTTCCCCAAACCGTACCCTATTGCTTCATTTACAAATAGTGGTAACAAAATTATATTTTTTGCTTTGAAATTTTATTATTGTTTTCTCTCTTGCTTCCCTGGAAGGTCTTTGGATATTTAAGGATTGCAGTCACTGAAATTAGTATTGAATTCTGCATTGGAGGATTTTTCTTGACTTTATCCCGTAATTAATGAACACAGAAAATTGCTGTGCCTCTAGACCCATTCTGCTTGGGGACACACTCTTGCCAGAGCAATAGTCAGAAGGTCTGTCTCACAGGGGATTGCAGTGGAATGGAGAAACTGCTGTTAGAGGAATGGGTCCTACTTATCTAAAGCCAGGTTCTTCCATTTTTCTCCTGGTATTAAGGATCCTGCCTCATAATTTTTTTCCACCCCTCTAATTAAGTGGGCAGCCTTTCTCTGCCATTTTATATTTATACTTGGTTGCACTGCTTTTTCAATTCCAAAATTTTTATTCCTGACAGTGAAAACTTTGCCCAAACTAGTCTTGGGTGAGTGTCTGGAGGTGCTATTCCATAAGAAGTCTACAACTTGATTCAGTGTCCTGACAAAATTACAACTGGAAAACAGCAGAATAAATAAAAGGAGACAAGAGGCGCTAACTGAGTGACAAAGGGAGTCTTGTCACAGTAGTGTTGTTCGAATCCATGGCAGCCTGGAAGCAGAGCACGTGCTTGTTCTAAGATGTGTGCGATGCTGTTTTGTCTTTGGATTTTCTTGCTGTGCCTTGAATGACATTAGTGCCCGCATATCTTACGTTCCTCTCAGAACACGTTTCCTCATGTTCTATGCCCGGGAGTGTAAGAAACCCATGAACCATAGATTTGCGAGTGTCGAGGAATCCTGATATTGTTTCTTATGTGTCTGTTTTAAAATGTTCTTGAAGGAAAGAAAAGGAAGCCTCCATTTGCTTCTAAAGAAAACATAGTTCCTTTCACCAAATGCCTGTTGGAGAGCTAACGGCCCTGCAGACAGGTGTGGGCATATCTGTGTATAGTCAATCATCCAAGCTCAGAAGTTTATCCTTGAGTTGTTTGAAATCTTCTACTTAGAGTTATTTTATGGACATTAATTAACAACCAGTATTTTTTAAGCTAGGGATAGTTTATCCACCCTTAAGAGAGAATTTCTTGTATAGGAGTTGCTTTTGATGGTCTCGAGATGGAAAATGATAATTCTTTAATCAAAAGCCTCTGAGATACTGCAGCCACTTTTGTCACTGGTTCCCAAAGAAATGTTCTTGGAATCCTGACACCAGAAGGAAAGTGCACGATTGCAGGTAGGGTGACAGCCCTAAGGGGGATGGCCTGGGTGACCCCCAAATCTTCCATGCATCACCGACCCCTTCACCGTCTTCTCACAAGTGGTTATCTTTCCTCTTCTGGGGGGCACCCTGATCTTCCTGTCATAGTCCCTTTCCCAATTCCATTCCATCCTTCAGCTGATACAAGGAGTGTGCAACACATAGGGTGTTCCTATAACAAATTATCAAATCAGACCTTCTCAGTAGGTCACATGGAGGGGAGCGTTGCTGTAAAACAACTGTCTCTTTGGCAATGTGAACCTGTCTTTTCCTAAAACATGCCCAAGAGGGAAAAGGCGCATGTGTCAATAAGAAAATGGAGAATGAGGTTATTCATTTTCTTAAAGGGCGTAATATTGGAAGGGCTAAGCCAGGAACACATTCTCAACCTGAATGATCATCTACAAATTGTTAAAACAAAAGTTTCCCCAGCCCCGGCTGCACCCAGAGGTGTGGGACAGAAGTTCTGATTGAGAATTTTGATTTCCCACAGACTGCTTGAGTCTTAAATGAAAAATTTGGAAAGGTTTCCTAACATCAAAGGCTGTTTCTTTTGGCTAATCGATTGAGTATGTTGTGGCTGTCCTCCCCTGAGCCCCCCACGACTGGGAACATATATCAGTTTCTCCCTTCGCCAGTAATCTGAAGGTTCATGACGATAACACATTCTTTTTCTAAGTTACAAAAAAAAAAAAAAGGTGGTCCTGGGAAATGTTCATGTAGACGAGATTAGCAATACTCCTTCCTGAAAAAATATACAGAGTCTGATCAATCCATATCTGAATATCATCTGCATAATTTGAAAATAATGCATTGAATGGAATAGACCCAACCTCACTATCCTGTTCACATTTACATCTGGAACAGCTGCCAGGGACTCTCAGAGTCGATTTTGTTCAGTTCTGCAGGGCTGATCTGAAACCCAGGCAGAAAATGAAAGTGAGCAAATTTACCTCTGGCATTCAAAGAAATGCTTTTGGTCAAAGTGAGTATTTCTGACCATGACTCATTTTCAAAAGAAGCATTGAATTCGCTTTGTCATCTTTGCCTGGATCGGGCTCAATCAGCCCTTTTATGATTTTTTAAATATCCTATATAGCCGGGATGGCATTTATTAGGCTCCAGCTATTCAATATTGCGTTTCAATGTATAAAAGTCACTGTTCAATTGAATATTGAGTTTTCTAAGAAAGTAAACCTACAGAAAAGAAATTTGCAAGAATCTAAAATAAATGAGTTTGAGGAAGATCAAACTGCCCTGTGGCTGTTTCAAAGATCAAAAGATCTTTCTTTTATAGAAATCAGGAGCGGATTGAATAGCCTCTTTCCTCCACCGCAAAGCCCCATTTTTTCACTATCATTGATAGCTTGGGACTGCACCATAATGGTATGAAAGGTCCTGGGGAGGAGGGAAGACGATTTCATTCCCAAAAAGCACCCAGGACTTTTGCGTCTGAAATAGCAGGCTTTTAATTTAATTTAGTCTGCAGCCCAGTGGAGTGAGCAAATGAAAATCTATCCTCAGCTCCTTCAGAAGGAGTGGTGGCCTTGAGGGACATGAGAGGGTCTTCCAGTGATTGTTTTTAAAGGCTGCCATGTGTCTTTGTTTCTACCTTTAGGGGGGGATTATATGCTAGATTAATATCTTTGGGTTCATATTTTGTGCCTAACCTTAGGAAGTGAGCTAATCTTTCTAGCTCTCAAGGGTGTCATGTGTAAAATAGGAATAATAATATGTACCTTGTTATTGGCTTAAGCTCCTTCCAGCTCAGGGCCTTTGCTCATGCTGTGCCTTCAACTGGGCAAATCCATGGTTGGCCCTCAGCACTCAGTCGGAATGGCCTTTCTCATGGAAAGGCTTCTGTGAGCCAAGTTATGCCAACTTCCCCTCCCCTGTTAGGCAGTGTGCTATGGTTTTCCTTGTAGTACTTGCCCCAGTTATAATTGAAAATGCTTTGTTTAGTGTCATGTTGGCTCCCTCTGTAAGGGATTAGAAAACCTAGCTTATTCATCAGTGTCATAAAACAAAGCCAAAACATGTCGATACCAACCTGCACCAACAAAACTGATGCCCTGACTTGCCTCTCAACAGCCACAGTGCTAGGGTCTGGCGCCTGGGGCTCCTGTTATATTCCCACGTGCCTCCTGGTTCTCAGAAGGAGTGGGGTGCAGCCTCCATCTCCACTTCAACCTTCTAAATCTCATGAGGGCTTGTCCGTTGACTGTAGCTAGGCTTCACATGGAACCTAAGCTGCAGGGGACTCTGGGAAATGAGGACTTCAGCTTTTTTGACTCCAGAGGGCCATACAGCAGCTATGAAGAGCCTGGGATGGACCAGAGTGAACCAGTCTGCAGATTCTACCACAGGGGCTGTACACTGGGGGAGCCGAGAGAACATTCTTGAGAGAGACATAAATGGAGAAGGAGGAACTGAGAACAGTCTTGAGTGACCTCACAACTTTGCCTAGAGCTGGTTGCGGTTATTAAGATGAGGCATTTTAGGAATGCCACATCAGGGAGACATTATTGTTTTCTTTGGGTAAGTGGTTTTGAGGTCTGCATGAAAGCTTTCTTAAGTAAATAGCCTCCTCCTCCTTCTCTGCCCCTGACATTTATGGTGGGTTGCTTCAGTTCCCTCCTTAGCAGAGAAGGAAAGGCATCCTTATGCCCTGTTCAGGCTCACTCACTGCTGGGTAGTCTTTCTTCATGCTAGTAGTGTTCATTTGTCTTAGAAAACGCCCTCATGACCATGGGTGAAAAGAGAAGCTTTTGATGCTACCCAGGAATGTGCAGGCCTTTTACCTGCCAGGTACATTGCTATTTTCCTGATGAGAAAACCCAAATGAGGGGCTCAAAGTTGCTGGTTTTGGATGGATCGTGGAAGCCCCTCTGGGTTTTGGAAGCAGGCAGTCATCAGTGGCGCTCTCCTGCCATCTTCTTTTTAACATTCAATCCAGCAAACACCTTAAGCTTTAATAAACATCTTCTCCTTTAATAGTGTTGACTCCAAGCTAATAAGGCAACTAGCGAATCCAGTGAAGGTAAATTTCTCATTAACAATTTATTTAACTTTGTTGAAGAGAGCAATTCCAACTTCTGCTAATTGAGTTTGTAATAAAAACATGGATCCATTTTACTACCACCCTCAGGACCTTAATCAAACTCCAGGAAAGGTAAAGTAACTCTCATTAGCAGACTGAGAGGTAAAAAGCCAGGATGGAACGGAAGGTACCAGAACATTGTTAAATTCCAGAAACTTCAACAGGATTATAAAGCAGAGGCACAGACTGGCATTTCACAGTGTTTTGAATTTTATTTGCCAGAGGAAGAGCCCTTTTGACATGAAGCTAAAGCTGTATGTGAGACTTTGAAGATGCTGCCTTTAGTATGTGGGTGATGTGTTCAATTTCTCCCTCTTTATTTAAGATCTCTCTGTAGAATATGGAAAAGTGTGCTGGGTAGACCTGTAAGAGGGCTTGCCCTTTTCAGCCGATCCAAAGCCTTTCTCTCTAGCTCCAGGAGGTGGCTGTAATTTAGGAGTTTCATAAGGAAGGGCTGAGCAAGACCACCTAAAGTGACAGCCCCGTGGGCTGAGGGGTATGCGGCGTGTCTGTGATCAGCCAGTGATTGAATTTGAAGGGATTTAATAATTCTTCATGAAATTTTCTGCTTTTTCTTCAGACTTGCCTCTGGAAGCCTGATTAAATGGGTATTATTTCTTCTTAAGTGATTTTACAGGTCGTTTATTTTGGATTTATGAGCATCAACACGTTTTAAAAGGTATTAGTGAGCTGTACTGCTGGATACTTGTCCTCTAAATCATTAACTCTACTCTCTATCAGCATCAGAAAATAAGAAATCTTTCAAGGATTACTTTTTTTCTCTTTTTATGTATTCATTCAGGCAGCAAATATTTTTAAAACACCTACTGTGTGCCAGACACTGTGCTAGGTACCAGAAATAACTCCAGTGAACAAGCCAGACAGGTCCTTGCTCTCACTACATTGTGGAAATTTAAAAATATGTTCGATAATGTCTATATTATTGTGAAATGATAGGGAATTAATTTGAATTTCCCATTCAACACTCTATCTGCTGATTCAATGTCTGTATGGAGAGGCATGAGCAGGCTACGGTTCCTCCGTTTTTTGACATGTGCTGGTATGTGGTGCCACGTAAGGCAGGAAGGAAAAGTCAGTAGGAGGAGAAATCGTCCTCCTCCTCATGTGACCTCCTCCCAAGGTACCTGCTCCATAGAATTTTAAATTGTTCAATTCTTCCAAGTCCGTAGCTCCGGAAGAGAAAATGCTCCCAGTGTAAGACATCCTTCCACTGTCCGTTTGGGGAGGCACACGTCACTCCTACAGGTGCATATAAAACTTTCTCTTTGTCGGCGTTCCATGCCCATGGCTGGAGTGGAAGGTGCTAGGACCAGTTGTGGGTGAAGGGAGTGTGATCAAGCGAATCATTTGAAGTGGGATGGAGAAGAGAATCAAAAGGCCCAAGCCAGGTAACTGGAACTACCTTTTAAGCTGGACGGGTGAAATGAATGAAAGCAAAAAGGTTAGTCAGAAGGTCAGGAGCAAGACAGGTCAAGGTGAGTGGTTCAGAAAGGAGGCTGTGAGAAATGTTGGGGTGTGGAGAGTTGGGTGTCTGTGTGGATCCGAAGCCATGTCTAAGCATGATGGGTAAGAGCTGCAAAGCTCTTGTTAGGGACACCTACATGGGGCCACCAGAAGGGCCAGCTGTGCAGCAGCTGGAAGTCTCCCCTAGGACAGCTCATTCATTTCACCCATGGCTTTAGGAAGCCTGGGTGAAGAAGAATGTGGAACAAGAGCCAAGAGGGCCACCGTTTCCACAGGAGAGAACATTATTTAATCCAAAGCAGAGGAGGATTCAGCAGCATGGATGAAGCCGGAGACTTTACAAAGTACTTCTCCATCCCTCCCATGTGTCCCTCCCAATGGCCCCAGGACTCAGAGAAGGAGCTAGATGGAGTAGGGTTCTCCTTGCTTGACAGATGGTGAACCTGAAACCAGTGAAAGCAAGTGAGTTGAAGGTCACAGCACTGTAGAGGGTCAGACTTAAGGCTTGAGTCCAAATCTCCTCATTCTAGCTGTCATCTCTTCCATTACAATTTACTAGTATTCAAATGATATGTAAAAATAAGCAAATAATGAAACAGAGCGCTGCAAACACATTGACCCATTGAGATGTAAGTGTTAAGACTGTAGCCAAGTCCCTGTGATTCCTTTGGCGATGTGGGCAGTTCCCCTGGTCGCCTCCCCTTTCGCCTTTCTGGCTCCGATGGCAGAAATGTGTCTCAGAGCATCTACCACGCTCGCCTTCCCCAACACACACACTGGCGTTCTATCTATGGCCGCAGTCCTCAGGGTAATTAAGATTGTGGAGTAACATGAAATATTTTATTCAGTAAGATTCCACTCATTTGCTTATTCTATTGCTGAATTATTTTCCAGGAATAAATCAGAAGGTTTTACCATTCTCTTTGCCTATGTTAGTTGGGAAGTCTGAAGAAAATGAGTTTAATTCACCCTTCACATTTCTAATTAAAATTTTCTACATTTCAAGCTTTTTGACAGAAAATGAAGATAAGAAAAATTGTGTGGAAGGCAGCTTTGAGAAGACACAAGCCATGTGTGATTGCTTGAGAGCAAGAAGGGTTAAAAAAGGCAACAACAAAAAACCTGCTCATTTTTGCTGCATGCTTAAAAAAACAAAAAACAACTCAAACCATCTCTAAATGTAGTTTAATCTATTTTCAGACTCTATACATTATGCATCAAGATTTTGTACAAAAGGAATTTGAGAGGAGCGTTTGCATGAAACCACTTCAGTGGATTAAATTTGCAGTTCATCACATTAAACTCAAAAAGTATACAAGATATTTTGAGAGTCCTGTCTCCTTCCTTTATATGCATGGTTCCTACTTCAGGTAAATAACTTTTTAAGAATGAGTGGATTCCAGCTGTCTTTAAAGAAAAAAATTAAGAAAGGATTTGGTCTACCTTCCACTTAGGTAACAATGACTATGAATGTTGGAAGAACAAAAAGCATAGTTGAGAAGGAGGTTCTAAGCAGTTCTGCAAATCTTGAGGTTCTTTCAGGCAGAGCCACCCTATCCAAGGTGGAAAAGCTATTGTGAAAAGACATTCCCAGCAAGAGGAGCTCATACAGGTAGCTCCGTAATAACTGTGAGTCCCAGCCAGATTCAATTGAGTTGAACTGGCACTTTGGTAGAACATCTGGTTGGAAAGCTCAGAATTGATCATCCAGATGTCTTCACTTAGTGGATGCCAAACATCATTGAGACCACATCTGGATGTTCGGAGGATCAACAACAATTTTATTTTCTGCTCTTTAATTAATGGATTGTTGGGATCTTGGAAACATAGTGTCTATTTCCTCTTACCCACTGGGGCTGCAGCACTGGGGAAACACACTTTACGGCAATCAGATTGAGTCAGGAGCACCCACAGAGCACCACCTTTCTGGGTTGTTAATGAGAGGAGGTCCTAAACTGATAGACGGAGTCTGACCCCTAGACATCATTACTGTGATAAACCAGGGGCTGTCCAAATAACCTAAAGAGCATCTGAAAGTGTCTATAATAACTTTTACTTTTTTTAATGTTGAAAAGTTCCTAGCAGTGTGGCTGGTTGTCTGGGCTACAGTGTTGTGTTGACAGCTCTGGTCCTTTTCCTGGCAGCTGAAGGTCCCGACATTGACCAATGAGAGGGGAGCATTCTACTCTGAACTTTCCATTAGGCTGCTGATTCATGTCGAAACCCACATTTTATGAATGCTGTGAATTCAACACGATGTAGCTGTTGAGGTATCTACATTCAACTTGGATTCCATTAACTTTATGGTGTGATTAAATGTCTGAATCATAAAAACTTGGAATTGAATTTGTATGCCTTCTGAAAACACTTTTGAGGACTGACAGCTTCAATGAGTGTAATTTGATTCATGGGATCAGGAGAACAAACCTAAAGAGATATCACCTCAAACATAACAAGGATCTGAGAACACAAATTTGAGAATTGAGGTGGATGGTCATTCTTAGAAATGCATCTGTATTTTTCCCTTTAGAAAATTTGAGTTTTGGTGTTAGAAGGGGCTTAGCAGTTTGCCATTACAGTGGTTTTCAACTTTAAAGAGCCTAAGCAGTATTTGGGATGCTTGCTAAAAAAATGCCAACCTCCAGGTCCTGCCTTCTGATTCTGAAGAGGATGTAGGAATTATAGACCTTCCTGGGAGAAACACTGATTTAGTGGTTTCACATTCGAAGAAGTGATATACTCATCCGTGGCTTGCCTCACAGCTAATGCTAAGAGAGTTAAGACCCAGAACTGGATCTCTGCATGTTTTCCTCAGTGATCCTCCACCATCTACCTAGTTCATGCTCATCTGGATTGACATTTATGACATGGAAATTATCAGTGGTGTGAAAGTCACATGTGCCTTGTTAGAAAAGAAAAGAACATAGGGTGGCAGAGAGAGTGAGTGAAGTGGCACATTGCAGTTTACCAGAAATGAGTTTCAAAATCTCATTTGAAAATTTAAAATATCCCTTAATACGCAGGGGTTAAATGGGAGATGCACGATGCTTCACATATTTGAGTCAATTTTAGGCAGTTGCTAACTTAGCAGTGTACAAAATATTTTTACTTTTGCATTTCCCTTTATAGATTTCTTTGGTTTTAAATACACTGAAATTTTAATTTAAATTGTCAGTGTATTTAAGTTTCAGAATTGATAAAATTCCAGAATTGATGAAACTAAACACTTTTTAAAATTATTGTTGACAATTTGTACTTATTCTTTAATTCCTTAATTTGTAAATTATTTGTTTAGATCTTTTGCAATTTTTCTATTGTTTTTAGCTAGGATTTTTTATACTGATTTTAAGGCTCTCTTCATATGTGAAAGTTATTAACTCCCTGTCTGTCATACATCTTGCTGGAAGTATTTTTCTAAGTTTTTGTTTTCTTTTATTTTTATTTATGTGAATTTTCCTTTATGTGAAGTAGCTTAAAATTTTTCTACATACAAATTAAAATTATTCTCTTTGCCTTTTCTTTGTGATAATGTTTCACTAGTTGCATTTGTTAAAGCTCTTCCTATTATAAGATCAGGAAAATAGTTATCTATACTTTGTTTATATTTTGTAGTTCTAATATTAATATTTGTATTTTAATGCTTTAACTTCTTGGTATTCTCTTTAAAATGTAACACATAAAACATAAATATACAACTTACAAACATTTTTCATCAAATAATTATTCTAGCATCATCTCTTATAGATTACTTTCTTATTGGTTCATAAAATATATGATAACTACCATTTGTTGTATACTTAGGTACAGTCCTAAATACTTTTAATTAATTTTACTTTTAATGAATATACATTTTATTTGAGCCTTGCAACAACATTCTAGTATAGTTATTTTTATCCCCATTTTACAGATGAACAAACTGAGGCTTAGATAACTCAATTTGCTTATCTACTAAGAGACAGAGCTGAGAGGGCATCTCAGGATTGAATGTCTCTGAAGTCCACAGACCCAACCACCTAAATAAATCACACCATAAAACAAATTCTTAGTATTAAGGCCATTTTTGGATTCTCTGTTCTGTTTTGTTAAATTGACTTCTGTTTTTGCACTAATATCATACTTTTGAGTATTTTAGTTTCATAACGTTTTTCAATCTGAAAGCTCTTTTCCTTTTCAGGTTTTTGAATATTGAACTCTCATTGGTTCAATATTCATGTTGACCTCAGACTAACATCAGCATCTATAAAAATACTTCCTGAGATTTTCAGTGGAATTATGTGTAAAACTTGACATTTTTCCTACATTTAAATTTTGCATCTGCCAAAATGTCCTTTAGAAGAATTTCATAATTTTTTTTGGACAAGTCCTTTACATTTCTTATCATCTCCTTAAGTATTTTGTATGTTTGTTGCTATTGTGAGAATTTTTAGATTATATGTTATAACCATTATTAATTTATGGAAGATCTATTTTTTTTTTTTT
>CAUYSK010090296.1:0-11126 GCA_963575035.1 Avahi laniger | reverse complement strand
GTCCTGAGATCTTAGAGCAAGATGCAACTTTTGTACATAAAAGTATCGGAAGGCATAAAAGCAGATGCAAGTACATTAAAAATATTCTTCCAGAAAGCAAGAAAAAATATACAGCATTTTAGAAACAGTCTCATCCAAAGTGGTTAAAATGGAAATAGAGTTAAGATTGTGGATAGGGGTCATTTTTAATTTTCTTCTTCATAATTTTGGCATTTCCACAATATTTTGTAATGTATGAATTTAAAAAAACTTTTTAGGTAACATTTCATGCCCACAAAAGCACACGTGTGGCACATGGGTTACCAATAAAGCTGTTATTCCTTAAGCCATCCCTCTTCTACCCCGTCACCACACGAAAGGGAATGACGCCTGCAGGTTTCGTCTACACCACGTCCTTCCTTTTGATTTTTATCACAAACACACATGCAAGCATGCACACACATGTGTATGTATGTATCTCTAAAAGAAATAAATTTAAGTTTTATTTAGCTTTCTAAACAGATTTATCGAGGTATAATTCATGTACAATAAACTACACATATTTAAAGCATACACTTCAATAATTTTTGACATGTGTGTATTTGTGAAATCATCACCATAGTCAAGACAGTGAACCGCCCGTCATCCCCAAAAGAGAACGCACAGCTTGCTCTTCTAATCCAGAGCAGTGCCGCTGCGCGGGTGCCCGGCAGCTCCCCAGACTGGGCTTGGGGCCCGTGCGGCTCTCCTGCAGTGCGGGTGCTCCTGGAGTACCACTGCAGGTGTTTGCACTGGCAGGACAGGGGGTCCTTCTGCTCATCGCCAATCCGGGTGGGGGAGAGAGGGCTGCCGCCCCCATGCTGCCCTCCTGGCTTTCGATCACCGCAGGTGCCTGTCCTCTCCCCTGCTGCACTCCAGAGCTCTCCCTTCAACTTTGCACTCAAATCTTAGCTCTTTATTCATTGCCTTGGTCCTCTCTCGCTGTGGGGACAAGTGCCAGGCATTTCTAGTCAGCCATCTTGCCCTAGTTTTTTCTTTATATCTTCTGGATATGAATTTTATCAGTTATGTATCTTTTCGATGTCCTTAGATGAATGAAAACTCTTAAGTTTAACAGGGCTAAATTTCTTGATCTTCTCTTTTAGATTTGCAGGAGTAATGTCTTGTTTAGGAAATCCTTTGCTACCCAGAGGCACATGCATAAGCCTCTAAAATCTCAAAGTTTTGTCTTTTACACTCCAGTTGTTAACCCATCAGGATTTAACTGTTGTGTGTGGTAAGGAAACGGTCTCTCCTTTATCCAATAATTTGCTATTCCATCTCTGTCTTGAATTCTGTTTCCATAGAGACATCATCTGTTTTGAGCTCTCTTTTCTGTTTCCTCTATCACCTTCCAATCCCTGCGTCAACATGGTTCTGTCGACACCTATTATCCTTATAATAAGTCTTCACGTCTGCTACAGAAAGCACCCCCCATTTCTCTTCCTCTCCCCCTCCCACTCCTCCTCCCCTTTCCCTCCTCTCCCTCCCCTTCCTCCTTCTGTGTATTAGCTGTTCTTGGACCTTTGCTCTCACACATTAATTTTTCCAAGTTCCCCTCAAAACTCAAAACCCAGTTGGGATTTTTATTGGAATTGTCTTAAACCTGTAAATCAGTGTTGGGAGAATTAACATCTTTGTAATGTTAAATCTTCCTACCCATGAGTGTCATGTATCTAAACATTGAATGAAATCTTCTCTAACATCTTTCAGTTAAGATTTATACTTTTCTTCCTGCAAGTGTTGCAGATTTTAGATTTATTTTCAGGTACTTTTCATTCGTTGTTCTTGTTTTAACTGGTATGAAATTATGTTGCTTTTGTTGTTGCTGCTACTGGTACCCAGAAATGCAATTGACTTTTCTGTACTTTTCTTATTATTCTTAATACTTTGTAGATTCTTTTTCATTTTCTATGCAAACTATCATGTCATCTATGAATAATGACAGTGTTGTTCCCTCTTTCCAACATCGTACCATTTTTCCCCACGTGCACTGGCTCGGACCTCCAGCACAGTGTTAAAGCAGCGTTGAAAGAACCACTGTTGCATTAGCCCTGACTTTAAAGGTCATAATTGTAACATTTCCCCATTAAGAATGATCGTTGTTCTAGATCGTTGACCAATAGCTTTATCGGGTAAAGAAATTCCCTTATATTTCTCATTTGCTAAATACTTCTCTTTGTTTAATCTGCTAATGTGGTTAATTACGTTCCTAGGTTGTCTAATGCTAAACTGCTGTTGAAATTCTGTGACGAACCTGACTTGGTCATAATATTATCATTTCTATTAATTGTTGGATTTGGTTTAATAGTATTTGTTTAGGATTTTTAAATCTGTATTAATGAATAGGAACGGCTTCTAGGTTTTTTTCTCTTGTCCTGCCCACAGCTGGTTTGGGATGTGAGGCTGCCGTGAGGGTGCACAGATCTCCAACAACAGGGAGCAAAGCTAACCGAGGGCCGAGGCTGGGCTGCGAGACCCATCGCCATGTGTGCCCAAGGCCCCTGTCCCCCTGGGCTGCTCCCAGAAGATGACTGAGCTTGAGGGACACTCAGGTAGTCCCTTCCTGAGCAATTCATCTGACCACCGACGTGGCAACCCTCCCCCAGACTGCCCGGGAGTCTAGTCCCCCCGCGCCTTCTCTCCCCCGCTCCTTCCCTGGCGTCAGACAGTCCCTCCCAGCTCTGTCCCGTTTTGTATCACAGGTGTCCCCGCAGTAAAATTCTTGCACTCTTAATTCTGACTTGGCAATTGCTTTTCAGAGGACTCAGTTTAGCACAGAAATAAGACAATGCTGGCCTTGTAAGACAGTGCTAGCAAAGGGTTAAAAAATCTGTTCCCTGCAGTGTGGTGGGCCTTGCCTTCAAAACCATCTAGCTGGTGTTTTCTTGTGGTAAAGCATGTCACTACCCATTGGCTTTGTTTTATTGCCATAGTATGATTTAGTCTTCCTACTTCTGGAGCCAGTTTTGGTAATTAGGTTTTTCTAGGAATTAGTCCATTTCATTAAGTTTCCTAATGCATTGGCATAAGGTTGTGTTTCATTTGCTCTTGGCTTTTTCACCTCTCCCGGATCTGTAACTCTTCCCCTTTATAATGGTTACCATTTATTCTTGCCGACGCTCAGCGTTTCTTGGTAAGTGCCATCAGAGATTCGTCTATTGCATTCATCTTCTCAAGAAGCCAATTTTTGGCTTCCTTGATACTTTCTTTTCATCTTCATTTTATATTTCATTATTTTCTGTTCTTTCCTCCATTTTTTTTCCTTTAGGTGTATTCTGCGGTCTTCTTTCTAATTCTCTATTCCATGCTGCCAGGAGTGGAGGTCTTCCTGTGCATCACTATTTGTGTATGCTAAGAAAAATATGACACACTTAAGAGGAAAAGGGTGGGTTTTTAATTCAATGTATCTGTCATTTACAAAATTTATCATTCTAGAATAAATTATCACTTGGAGTTTTAAATCCCTGAAGCATGATTTTTTAGGTTATATACTTTGTAGCTCATATGTCATTGTATTTATACATAATTCTGTGTCTTTCTTGACCATATTTGATCCAGTAATTGTAAAAAGTAGCTACCGTTCCATTATATTGAAGGAAAATGTACTTCCCTAATCAGAATTGAGTGCAACTTACTTGCTAATCAAGCTAGCTAGTAACCAAAAAAAGATCCTGCAAGTTCTTATTCTGTGACACCAAATAAACCATAGTAATTTAATAAATGTTTATCTGGACAGAGAAACACATGAGTACGTACTTGAGGTTTCTTTGGTTGTTGAAGATTCAAGCTCTTTTGACGTGTTAGGACACAATGTTAATTCAGTTCACCCAATAACCTTAAAAACTGGAAAGCAATCAGATGAAACGGACTGTTTGTTTTTATTCACTCAGACCAGCTGGGGATAAAAAAAATCCGGTAGTACCTTCTTTAAAATGTGACTTAGAATAACATATCTTCTTTCTTTGACTTATTTTTAAGAAATGAAAGTTCCAATATTTAGAATGGAAAGGAATTATCACTTGCATATGTTGCAACCTAATTACGTCAATGAGATTAAACGAGATAGCAAGATTTCCGCTAACCTCAGAAACTTTTTAAAAAGCAAGCATTCACCAACAAAGTTTTAAATGGCCAGCTTTGATTAGCTAAACTAATAAATATTTGACAGTTGATTCTGGGATTAAAGCTACAGTAAGATAAACTCCCTTAAGTGTTTGATGTCTTGCACGACCAGGCTACAGCTGTGGGAGGAGGCTGCCATCAGAGTGGGATCTGACGGAACAGCTACAAGAGTGGAGTAAAAGAAAGGCAGAGGGAGAAATATAAATACTGCTTGACCTACAGACTTCGGGCAAACCCCAGACTTCCTGAGCACCCTTTGGAAATCAATCTAAATCAAGACAATCTACCTATGGCTACCATACAATCCAAAATTTGAGCCTTTCTTCTTCTTGAAAAATTGAAGGACATTGTAACAAAACACCTGGAAGGACTTTAATAGCCAAATCCTATTTATTTAGGTCCTTGGAAGCCTAGAAGAAACACAATGGGGTCAGGTCCCCAAAACATGAGAACCTGCTAGAGACACATGTTTTGGACTCTGGCAGCAACCAAGGGTGCATAAATGAGAGTTCTGGATTCAAAACTGCTACTCTCAATGTTATCCATAGATCTTACAGAAAAACCTCTGCCAATTGCCATGCACAAGGAAAAAACTATTAAAATCTACAGAGTAAAAGCAAAATAGACATTTTATTGACATGCACAGTAGTGTTTATTTGACCAATGCTCATTAAGGGTCCACTATGTGCAAGTACCGCCCTGGGCATGGGGATACAACATAGAGCAGGAGAGGCCTGAAGGGGCTTGTTCGTCCCTTTTGCCCTTTGCGTCACGTGGAGACACAGCAAGAAGGTGCCATTTATGAAGTATAGGGCCCTCACCAGGAACCAAATGTGCTGGTACCTTGATCTTGGACTTCCCAGCCTCCAGAACCGTGAGCAATCCATTTCTGTTGTTTATAAGTTACCCAGTCTGAGGTCATTTGTGACATGGTCTGAGATGGGAGGCAGGGAAAGCCCATGCCTAGCCATTTGGAGGAACGGAGCTACTGGTGCTCTGGAGGAGACTCCTCAAAAGCTGTGCCTGGATGTGTCTAATTTTCCTAGTTGGGAAATGAGTTGCCCAAGACCAGACACTGGCACATTGTTATCTCAGCTCAAACATATTTTAAAATAAAGATTTCCTCTGTTCTAGGTACAAGAGAATAAGTGTCCAATGTGAAGCGCACCTGGGGAAGTAGCTAACTTGGGAGGACAAAGGGAAACTCCGAAGAAGAGGCCCCTCCCTTCTTTCAGAGCAGGCTCCAGGGAACTCTGCCGACTTTACTAGTAAAGTGGTTCTTCCCCAGACCTTACAGGGAGGGGGAGCTGATAAAGGCTAAGTGCCCCTAATTAACTGAAATGCCATAAATGGAATCAATAAGGTTTGTAAGGGGAACAACAAAGTACATCGTCACACTGTGGTGAATAGGGGAGTGGACGGGGAAGGGATAAGACAGGCAGGGAGAAAGGTGGGAGGGAGCGGGGAGAGACGTGAATTCTCTGCACCTGGGCTGCTGTGTCTTCAGCTGCAATCAGTTTCTGACGCAGTGGAGAGAAGTGGTTAAGAACGTGGGTATTGTGAAAATTAGATTTGTTTGTTTGTTAGCCATGGACCGCACATTTTAAGATTTTGCTCTATACATCAGATTGTCCAGAATGTATTACAAATTAATTCCACCAACACACTGGCGGAGAGTGTGGCCTTCCCATGTCCCCATGGCCACACACACAGCACGTGCACGCTCTCTCTCTCTCACAAGTAGGAAATAAAATCTCATGGCTGTTTTATCTGCATTTCTTTGCTTGGTGAGATTGAACGTGTTTTTGTCTTTATTGCTAATTTTCTTGTTGTTCTAAAGTGACTATTTTTGTCCTTTGCCCATTTTCCTTTTGGGCTATTCCACTTCCCTTGATTCATAGGTAGAGCTTTTTATATGAAGAATATCAGCCCTTTGACCGGCATGTGATCTTGAAATCATTTCTCAGAGTTGGTCATTGGCCCTTTAATTTACTCTTTGGTATTTTTCATAGAAATTTTTAAAAATTCTAAGTGGACAAATCTATACTTATTTTCCTTTGTGGTTTCTTAATTGATATTATGTTTAGAAAGTCTTGCCCTGACCCAAGCTAGATAAATGTTGGCCTACCTGGTATTCTAGTATGTCAGATGGTTTTATTTTCCACATTTAAATAATCGAACCACATGTATTTTGAAGTGAATTGGAAGATGTCGATAGAATACTCCAACTTCTAGGGACTGTTCCAGGATTTCTCCATGTTCCAGGGGTAACTCTGGTATGATTGAATTAGATGGTCTTTCAGGGTGGCCTTACCGATAACCTATCTAACAGAGGAAAATAAACCATCAAACAGAAAGTAAGAGAAACTCATGGGGCTCAAGCCATCTTCAAGTCTAATCTGTTATCTCTAAGAGTTTGTTCCCCAGCCTCGAAGAGCCTGGAATGGTCCACAGGGGTGCGAGATCTGCCTCAGTTCCTGCCAGGACTACGTTGCAAGAACTCTGATAAAGCCGGCCTCACGGAGAAAAGAAAAAAAAAACGGAAAAAATAAACTCAGCCTCATTAGCCGCTCCTGTTATCAGTGTGCAGCAAAGGGGAAAAGCCATTTTACCCTTTAACGTCCTGAGCAGCTTTTCCTCGGCTGCCGGCATTTCCCTCCTTTTGTTTTTTCTTTCTCTCTCTCTCTCTCCCTCTTTCTTTCTCAAGAAAGTAAAATAAATTTTTTGTTACTTTCTATCCTAATGTTTGTGTGAGAAATCTTTCTCCAACCTGCCGTCGGCTCCTCGCGAGTCCCCCCGACAGTCCTGGGCCTTATCAGTCATCTCTGGAGGGCGCCAGAGCGACCAGTCCGTCCCTGTTCCCACGCTCCGCGGAAAGTGCTCTTCTGCCTTGCGGAACCCAGGCAAAGCCCAGAGCAGGGACATAAAGCAAACAGAAATGTAATTCCCAGTCTCAGCCCTCCGCGTTTGCAAATTGCATCGACTGCAGCCGCTTTCCTTGTCTTTCATCTTTTTGCTCATCATACTCACTTTTGCCTCTTTCTCCGCGTTCTGGCAGAATCTCTCAAACGTACCTTGTAATGCCCAGATTTGGTTTTCTGTAATATTCAATCTACTCTTTCCTGCCTCTGTTGCTTTTCCAGATTTTTCCCTTCTAAAAGCAACACATCTTTAACAAATTCTTCCCTTTTCATGACTTCATGGTCTTCTAGAATCTTGGAGACAGCATGAATTAGAGATTTTCAGAAGTTTTCTCCTTTTTGGTGGGGGAACTCTTTTATGAGGAAACATTTGCTATGATATCTCAGGTATGTCACTTTGTCTAAATTTTGTTTTAATGTTTGGATATCTTTCTGCTCCTTTTTTTCAGACAAAATTTACATCTTTTTCAGAATTAGTAGATGAGATGTTTTTCTGGACTGTGTTTCTCGATGACACAAATGATTCTACATGAGGCCCACGGGCAAGGCCACCGCCACAGGCACACACAGAATGTGTGGGTCACTCTCCAATCCTTCTGGGCACAGACCCATGGATGATAGAAACATTAGGACTTGCTGTGGTTTTTCTTTGCCCCGTGTTTTGAGACCTGCTGTAGATTGGATTTGTCACTCATCTCAGGGCCAGACTGCTCGTAGTTTCTCTCTTGCTCACAGTGAGATGGAAATGCCCTGGCGTTGAGTCTGAGATTGGTTGCAGGATTTCACCCGCTCTGTTTTCCTGATAAAATGTGATGCTCAAACAATATCTCTGTATTACTTGCATTTCTTTCAGCCTCTGCTTGAGAAATTTCAAGCCGTTGAGCAGGTCTGGGGCTCTGTGCTTCTGTGTCTGTCAGAGAAGACAAGCAGAACAGTGTGGCCCCTGCTGAGGGTAAAATTTAGGAATCTGGGGGCCATTCCATCCCAGCAACTGAAGGTTAGGGAGGCAGAAGTTGTAGCTTGATAAAGAAACTTACAACATTCCTGGGGCTTAATGTCAGTAGAACTTACTGAATAGGAACAGAACCTTAAAGACAGACACGAACCTCTCCCTAAGTAGGTTGGGAAGGGGTGTCAAGACAAGGAGCCAGAAAGGTCCCTAAGAGAAGAATTCAAATAAATGAATTTACATATATTATTGATCCTTCCTCAAAAGAAAAAGGGGATTATACACTATTCAGGAACCATGGTAAAAATGCATTAATACTCTATCCAAGAAAAAAAGAAAAATGGTTACACAATTACTTGACCTAAATTAGCCCTGAGGGATCCATTCAAGTCTTTCTGTGCCCCATCATCCTAAGTGACTTTATCTCCTTCTGAAATTACTTTGTTCATCTGTTTATTGTTTTTACTCTGTCTCCCCCAACTAGAATGTAAGTTGGAAGAGAGGTCTTGCTTTTGTTTTTCTCTAACTGAAAGCCCAGTACCTAAAACTGTGTCTGGCACACAATAGATGATCAGTTAATAACTGCTAAGTGACTTAGTGGGGATGATCGGATGATGGATGGAAACAGGTAAAAAATTTCTTGAGCCGTTGTATCCCTTTATTTGGGCTTTACTCATGACAAAATAAAAGTTAGGGGGCACATGGTTGGTTGTGAAACCCAATGATGGGGATTAATGCTGTAATAATCCAGCAATGTCCAGGCAAGAGCATTTTTAACTGTCACTATTAGGAGACCACCTTTCATTATCTCAAATGGGTTATTAATTCATTGACTACATTTGCCGTGTTGATTATTGGTAATTACCAAGTGCACTCTTTAACTTACCGTTAACTAGAAACTCTGCATTCTTTACACAGTGGCTGTCATTGGCGAAAGACATGCTACTCTAACCAAATTCACCAGGATTTCTGCACCAAATGTTGAAAATACCCAGTCTTTTCCTGAATAGGAGGGGCCCAATATTGCACAACTGTCCTTTAGAACAAAGCCAGCACAGGAACAAGATTTAAGGGCCACTTGTATGCACACCAGCATTTGGGATGGGGGTATCAGCCCTAGTCTCATTTGTCCTAGACATCTGTCTTTCTCTTCCAAAGAGAAAGCAGCCTGTGGTTTGAGCCCTGGAACATCAGAGGTCATGTGTACGGTCATGTCTTTGGCTTCGAACAACAACAGCAACCATGTTAGGAGCAGCTGATCCATGGGACCACACTGGAAAAGGAAACCTCTAGAACCTCCCAATTCCAAATGACTATGGGTCATAAGTTATATCTCCCCAATTCCCAGACAACATTTCTTCGTGCCCTAGGTTTGGGTCACCTTCCTTTTCTCCCCTACTCACAGCCACCCATGGTTAGGGGGTTTTTATGTTTTGATTAGCCATTTTGGCTAAGTGTAATAGGTGGATCAGCATCAAATGATTCCCTCAAATTTTGTTTTAAAAAATGAATACATATTGTTTTAAGTGCATATGTCTGATTAGCATATGCCCATGCAATAATGAAGGTGACAGTTTCAACCTCAGTAGATGGCCCTCCAGTCCCTTCCCAGTGGCTTCCCCAGGTCTGTCAGGGCTGTGGCCAGTTCTCGCCAGTTATCACCTGTCCTCAGCCTCCCTGAGCAGGTGGCCCTGGAGGAGGGAGCCTGTGGCGGTGGGAATTTCAGAGTCTTAATGGTTCTGCCTGGGACTTAAAGTGCCATTTGAAGTTTTGACTATCATCACCATCAGAAGTGTGATAGATGGAAGGAACTGTCTCATAATTGCCAATTTTTCAATATAAACCAAGAAGTATCATTTTAAAATACCATTTTTATTATTTTCTAAATCTTTCAAAGTGATGAACAATTCTGCTTCTATTTCTACCCAAGGCTAGTTGGGCTGAACCTGCTGCTTTGTGAGTCACGGCGGGGAAGGCCCATGGGCCTCTGTAGCCCGGCTGTGGGCCAACCCCCGCCCTGCAGATCATTTTCCCCATGTGGGCCATGGAGGTCCACACTCTCTGTTCCAAGCTTGTCATCTTCAATTTGGACTGAGCCCTGAAAGATCTGACTGTGGTTTCCAGGTCTCTCTAATTCTGGATGGCCAACATATTTTAATTTAAAATGATCAAACCATAGACTATATATTTTAAGCACACTTTAATTGTTTCCTCTCTACATCTGTGTCTTACTTACAGTTAACTTCCATGTTAATCTAACCATGAGTGGAGGACTCACATAAGTTGTGTTGAACAATTAACAGAACGTCTTGTAAACTTTAATGGAAACCCACGTGTGCTGTTCCTTGGCGCACTTCCTAATATTTATCCCTTTTGAGTATTATCATGCACTTGTGAATCTTTATGGGCTCAGCTCGTTCCGATTGACTATCGTCAGTCAGAAGGACGTGGAAACTGTCCCTGCTGAGCCATCGGGGGCCGTCCATATTTAGTCCTCGTTGTCTTTTAGTGCTACCTTAGACAGCGCTGACAGAATTCTCCCTCTTTGGCAAAAACATTTCCCCACCCTTCTTGAACTTTGCATATTTCTCGTTCTTAGGTCCAGTCACAGCAGCCCTTCTTGGAATCCTAATTCATTGTTTTTAACAAATTATGTGTTAGAGACTAAAATCTGGGTTCTGGGATTGCATGTGAGATGGTCCCACGGGCGCTGGGAGTGGGCAGCCCCATATCAGAGGCAGCCCCAGCCCTCGGGGGGCGGGGGCCAGGGCAGGGTACAAAGTCAGGATGCCGACGTTCCCTTTAGACTGTTTTAATAAGCCCTTGGGTATCATGTTCTCATGTGAAAATAAATTTTTTTTTATTATTATTCCAAGGTACAAACATTCTAGTTACACTTTATGTCTTTGCCTTCCCCAAACGCAGGTTAAAGGCGTGCCCTTCCCTCCCTTTAGTGCTCCCCGTGTCCTTTAGTTGTAGATTCGCCCCCCATCCCCCTAATCCCTGGAGAGTATCATGTGAAAATAAATTTGTTTCTTTATCTGAACTATCAACTTTTCTTCTTGTCTGTGTAATTCTTTCATATAGCACACCCTTTGTTAACTTTGGTATAT
>CAUYSK010090293.1:0-35350 GCA_963575035.1 Avahi laniger | reverse complement strand
ACTGTATGTTTTAAGACTTCTATGCTGTTAACATTTTAACGGTTTCTTTTGGCTACTTATTTTATTGCAAAGTATTCAATCATCCAAAAGAACTTCATATATGTGATCTTTGACTTTTTATTCTTACTCAATTAAATTCTTAAAGGGATTTTTTTTTTACGTCTTAATGTTGAACCTCCACTGAGAGATAAATCAAGGCACAGATTGTCATCGTATTATTTAATATGACACTTTTGATTTTTTGCAGGAAGATCTGTTTTCTTTCACCTAAAAGCCTGAACATTTTATACAGAAAGGGACACTGCCCAATTGCTGGGTGGACTTAACAGTTTTTGGATGCACGAGAATGCTATCTGCATTGTGAAAATGGTAATGGTTTCAAAATGAGAAGGGAAGCATTATTGAAAGAATGAAAAATCTCAGAAAAAGAAAAAGCCACTCCATTAACTTAAAAGAAAGAAAAGAGAGCAAAAATAGATGTCATTGCTGGAGCAGTTCCTGTTGTTCTTTAGCAAAACAAAATATTGAAAAATAAACACAAAGCCAACAAATATCAGAGGAAAAGAACTAAATGCACTTGAAAGATAGGGAAGAAGGGAAAATTGTTTAAAAGTTTGCGAATTTAATACTCTGATTTTTGTCTCAATAAAATTAAATCAAAAGAGAGACTCATATTAGCATTTTTTTTACTCAACTTTAGTTCAAGAGAGAGAGAGAGTCAGTTTTCTTTCTTTATTGACAAGTTTTCTATGTAATCTTTTTGGTGGAAACTGTAGGAGAATATCATGTTCTCCTATTTTGAAGTATTTTATCGAAATGAAAATAGCTACCGAAATCTCAAAGCCTTTTTGTTCCTTAGCATCAATGGATATGGAAAAGGGGAGTATAACACTGAGGGATACTTTGAATCTATGGATAATATTTCCTAAAATTGTCTATGTCATTACCATACAATGCTGTGACCAATTCTAGGACAATATCTTAGGGAAATATATTAACCATTGAACTGATGTTAAGGAAATTCCCACAATAGTGTGTTTTCACAAATGATCTTTCCATTGACCTTCTTATAAATCCTTTATGAGCTGTTTCGGTTAGAGCTATGCCTTTCAGGTTAACTCTTTCTAGAAATGAGATGTTTGGTTGTTTGTGTGTGTGTGTGTGTGTGTGTGTGTGTGTGGCTGGGATAGCATTGGTATTTGTAGTTTCCTGCCAAATTACACATTTCTGAACCTTGCTAACTTGAACTGACTGAACATTTGAGTCCCATTCATTTGCCACATGGTTAATGAAGATACTTGTTTTCACCCTTTTATTATTGCTATCAGGTCTAGAAAAATGAGTTTGAAAGAATGGTAACATGCCCGTTTTCAGATTAATACAATTATGAAAATTCCAAGTTTGTAGAACATTTGCATCATTAAAAATATTTTTCTATTTCCTGTTAAAGGACCGAATTGGTTTCCAAGTTAATATTAAGTAAGTATTTTCAAAATAAGAGCAGAAATATTTCCAACTTTTAAAATGTAAATGTCATTATATTTAGCTCTGTTGTTGACACTTTAATAGTTTTCAACCTGGGAATACTTTAACTCTTAGCATTGATACGTATAAGGAAAGGCTTTCTGTAGTTTTTACACAGGTCCATTTCCATTTTTAATGTTGACCTTGGAGTTGGAAAGGAACTGGAGGTAAGATGGCTTGATAATGAAGCCCTTTTGCTGCTTATAGACCTAAATCCCTTCATATTGAGCAGCAGGGTTCTAGCTGACCTTCACTCGTGTTGTTCAAATATTGTGGATGCTTGTGAGAGGGTGGACGTCAGAGGTGCTGATGATGCTGAAGGACTGGGAGGAGGGTTTGTGTGCTACACCCCACTCTAGGAATAAAGTGGGCCTGTCTTCCACTGCGAGGAAAAGAACATGCAGCGCCACCCACAGCGCTACAACGTACTTCCTCTGTGTAGGTTTGCAAAGATCAATTCCATTAAATTACTGGCTTGAAATATTTTGCATTAGATTTGTATGTTCTACAACAGGTGGGTTATTTTTGATGAAAAAAAGTGGACTCTACTGTTGGTGCTCTGGAGAGATTTTTAAATTGTGGTTCACAGATATAATATACCTTGTGTGTTCTTGGTCCAGGAGAAAACCTAATGAAAACCCTGACACTTCAGTTCAAATAAAGAGCCACATTCAATCATAACCTGCCTGAGGACAGGGAGAGTAGCTAGTCTTAGGTGAGCTGTCAGTAAACAGTAACTGAGGGAATAAATGGGAATAAATAAGACCATCATTAAAATATACTTATTTATTTTAATGAGTCATGGCTCATATGCTTAGGAGAGCCCTTGGTGGTAATATTTATTTTTGTTTTTGTTTTATTTTGTAATAGCAACAAGACCTTGAGTGGGATCAGAGCTCCTGAGTATCTAAGGAGCTACTATTACTTATATCCTAGTCTGTATGGGAATTTATTGTATGTGTCTATGCTGATAAAACCAGAATACTTTTCTAAAAACAAAATACTGAAAATAAGGGTTTGTTTTATTTAACAAAAATTTTTTTGCCTGATTTTTCCCACTATGAGTTTTTTAAAACTATTAATATATATTAAATTACATATGTAGTAAATAGGTATTAGGAAAATGATGCAAAGGTCTAAGCACTTTATACTTAAGAAAGTGATACTTGCCTATTTCCCACAGAGAGGTCTTTTTTGAAGGGGATGAAGGGAGGGAAGGAGATAGAGAGAGGATGGAAAGAGAGGAGATGGGCAGGGAAGGAGAAATTTCTCTTTGTGATAAAAGAATAGACACATTTTGTATTTTATAAGCTCCCCAATCTATATACAGTAGCCTCATTAGAACACCCACTGTAGAGTGAAATTTGGTATAAAAGTAGCCTGGCCCAAAGGCTCCAAGCAGACGTGTGGTAATAATGCTCCACTGATGACTCTGTTCACCGACAGAGACCCCCCACATTGCATGATAGTCAGACTGTGCAGCTCGTAATTGCCGAGATATCAGAAAGTCGACTGAGAATACTCTCGCTAGCAGTCTACATAAATTGAACCCAATGCTAAATGGTAAAAAGTCTGCACACTATTTGAAGATGCTTAAGTCACGTTCATTCCTAGACAAAGTATGAGGTAGCCAAAGAAGTAGCGAAGCATCTGCCAGAAGGTAAGGTGAAAGAAAAGGAGATGCTTGAGAAAGTATCTCTATTTTGGTAGGTGACTTCCTGAGCTGTGGAGTGCTTTCTATTTATGTAAGTCCTTGGCGGGGGGACATTTGAGACATGGGTGATATCTGTAAATCTCCCAATGGAAGGATGCTACAGTCTATTTTTTAAAAAAGACTTTGAATATGTAGGGCAGAGCTGCCTAAAAGAAGAGAGGCAATTATTACACTTTTTACCTCTCTCCTGGTACCAATGTAGCTTTCTTATCCCAATCAAGAGATGGCTGGTACTGAAAGACACCAGATTAAGATGTGCACCTAAGACCTGAGAAGAAGTTTGCCCTCTGAAATTCTCCATTCTATCAGGATGTCTGGAGGGGCCAGGTCATGGCTGGACATGAAACGGGATTCCAGGAAGCACTTGTGGGTTAATCTTTAGGCATCATTCTTTTTCTCCGGACCTTATTTTTGTTTGAAATATGTTTACTAGCTCTTGGAAGGCTGGTCAATAAAATCCCGAAGTTTTCCCTTGCCAAGCAAAATTTCTGCCATTTGGCAAAAGCATGTTTCTGCAGAAAGGCAATGGGAGTCTTGCCACGCGAGCTCACTCGAGTTCCGTGGCTTCGTGAGATGGGTGATGAGCAGGGCTACACGGTGCAGTTCTGGAGACCGAAAGGGACCTCACTGCACCAGTTCGCTGACCCAGGGGATGCCAGAGCGATGCCTTCTTGAATCAAAGAAGAAGATGATGAATGATGTTGGCCACCTCCAAGACCATCTCTAGAATGACAATTGCAGAGATTCCCCTTGTTTAAACCAGAGGCTGATTAGGAAGCTAATAAAATGTTCTACGGCCGATTTAAGTTGTGAACATTATTGTGTGACTCTGCTATTCTGAGGGCTAACCTCATCTGTTATCTGTAAAAATGTCCTTTTACTCTATAAAGATGTATAAGAGGCACTCTGGTTATACACATTATAGCAATAAATAGCACTTTCTCCCTTCACCATCTGTAATGATGTTTCTTGTTATCATTCATGGGTTCAATACTGCAAACAACTAGGCTCAGTTCTTAGAGAACATTGTCTTGTAGTGACTGTAACTCTATGACACTTCTTTGTTTGTCATCTGGACATCACCAACCCTCTCATTTCCTACAAATATTGAGCACCAATAAGGTATACTACCAAGCTAGAGCTCTACTATTTCTTACTACATACCAAAACAGAGTAGTCTCTCTTACAAATCTCTTCCAGAATTAACATATTCTTTGGTTTAATTTAAAATTAAATAAGCAAATAAAACAAGGAGGGTCTGATAAGAATGAGAAGCAATTCAAATCTGAGTGAATGAATTCCCTTCCCTCTGTCTTTCCTTCCGCTTTCTCCCAAATAGTAGATAAGGTGATTTGTGGGTTGATCTACCCTGGTCGTAATTCTGTGTCGTCTTCACCTATTTGAAAACTTGTCATAATAAACAGTGTGTTCGCCATTTTTCCAGACTACCAATTAAAACCTTTCTAGTAATAATCTGTTATATAATGAATAAACAATGTGGTAATTGCACCTTCAAAGTTCACACTAATATAGTAACAATAGACTCTTCTCCCATTTCTGAAAGAGTCTGTTAGCACCTTGCAATAGGTTCATCTCCACCGTGTAGAGAATACGTTTGAAACAAGAAGTACATTCCTCATTGTCCACCTATGGCTTTGTGTATCTGTGAATACATTGTTGCTGCCTTCTGCGCATGAGGAAAGAGGTGGTCTTAATTTGTCCTTTGATGCATGAAAGAGTAGACAGAATTCAAATCAAAGTACATTAGTACAGACGTGTCTTCCAAGCAGCTTCATCACGGAAGTCCCCAATTCTCTGCAGTGTACCAGAAGTATCTGAGGTTCTATTGTGGTCTTTTCTGAGGCACTTGAGGAAAAGGTAGAATTCCACCTGCAGTCATCAAACCTCTGAGCTGTCGTGGTGGTGGCTCTGCGGGGGCATCATGGGCTGGCTGCTGCCAGAGCCCTTCGGGGCGTCCTTCCTCCTGAAACTCTCCTTCTTCTTGCACATCATCACTGCAGTGACCGTGAGGCAGATGCTGAGTAATCCCACCGCGATGCCCCCCACAGCGGTGACCAGGCTGACCTCAGAGCCGAGACTGTCGAGCTCCCGGGGGAGGACGCCATCAGGAGGGACTCTCCCCTGGGGTATCTGCCTCTTGCCGGTGCAGTCCAGGGCAATGTGCTGGATGTTGGTTCCTCGGTTGTTTTCAGCGCCGATCTCCCAGGCCAACGGGGGTGTGCTCTTGATCTCCCTCCTCTTCCGGCTCTTGGTGGTGGCTTGGGGCTTGCCTTGGCTCACCAGAGAATGATACTCCACACTTCTTTTGCCGATACCTCGATTGGCGTTGTCTTTTGACTTTACTGTGTAGATCGTGTGTATATACCATTCTCGGCCCAGAGCGACCTGGAAAACACAACTCCATTTGTTAGATAATTTAGACTATTTGCAAGAGAAAATAAGAGCCGAGGTAATAATAAATGATAATTTAATTTAGTCTACAGAATTAGTTTACTTACTATTTTTGAGTGAGTAGAATGTGCAAGGCTTTGTGTAAAGCACTCTATGATATATTCTATGTAACTCTTAAGGAAGCATGTATTTGGTAAATATCTGGTACTTGTAGTCACAGAATGTAAGAGCTGTAAAGAACTTTAGATATTACCCGGTCTAGCTTATTCATTTAAAAATGAGTAAATAAGAATACAGAGAAGTTAAGCGACTTTTTCAATGTTACTCAACTTGTGAGTGCCAGAGGCAGGACTGTAGCCCAAACCTTCTGAATCTCACTCAGGACTCTTTGTCAGCGTGTCTTGATGCTTATTTATGTATGAGACTATAGGGGGGAAAATCAGTTTTCAGGCTTTTCCAGGACCTGGTTTCTGATTTTCTGATGATTGAGATTTTCTGATCATTCTTTGAAGTGTTCAGGATTTAGAGAGGCCATATGCTTTCAGAGTTAATGTTAAAAATGAAAACAAAAAATATCATACTTTAACTTCACGTTTGAAAAGATTCGAATTAACAGATATGCCTTCTTAAGATTCCTCCCATAGCCTGAATAAGAATAACATATTTCTCCAGCCCATCGTATCTGGATGATTCTTAATAAATATCCTAAGGGTGCACTTGCTCTACCAAAGATTTACAATGTAAACACATCTCTAAATTTGTCACATTTGTCTTCTCGGGGGTTCTTGTGCCTGCCCCAACAGAGAGAAGGTCCCTCTTCACCTTCTACCTCTGAGTCAGAATTTTCTATCTTGGTTTCTGAAATTTTTGAGAGTGGAGATTTTGTGAGCTGCGTGCAATTGCTTTTCTGAGTCTAGCAGTTCACACAAGATCAGTATAATTAAGATATTGATGAAAAGTGAACAGGAAGGAAGTTTTGAATAAGAAAAGCAAATTACCCAACTGTCTGACTTAAATTTATATTCTGGGCTGAGTAAGAGTCTCCGATATACATAGTCTTAAAATAACATTTAACATATTAATAAAAATAATAAAACCTAGAGTTTACAAAACACTCACTATGTGCCGAGTAGGGACTGTGTGGTTTATATGCATTGTCTTATTCATTGTTCCCATTAACTCCATGCAATATTATCATTCCCACCATTTAAACATGAGACATCTGAGGCAAAGAAATGTTCCATAACTTGCATGTGGTTACGTGGCCATTGCAAGTGAGCTTGTTTTTGGCCTACCTGAAAGAGGGGTGTTGAGTCGACTTTGAATCCATCAGATCCAGGCTGATTCACTAAGAGAATGGCCTCCGGGTCATCTGCGGCCAGTTTGGCATTAAACAGGACATTCCCAAAGCTGGTGGCTTGTGTCTCTGGCTGGGCTTTGTCCTTTAAGCAATAAAGAAAATGATAATTGCTGTAGATAATGCCAACTTTTGCAAGGACAGAATGTTTTCCTATTATTTTTGTACAGGTACAAATTCCCATAAAAATGTTACCCTTTGGTTTAATTTAAAATGATGATATTGTTTTAAAATATAAGACAAAAAGGTTGAACTTTGAAGATCTGTCTAGTTCATGGTTCGGGTCAAAGATCTTACCACAATTTTAAATCGATACAAGAGTGAAGGAGAGTCCGCCAGGCAGCCGTACTCTGCATTCGCCGGACTGTACTTGGGGACATAGCCGTCAGCGCCGGTGCACAGGAACACCTTCTCAATGCTGCAGTAGAAGGAGTCCCCCAGATTCTGGACAGGATCCACCATAACACGACCATAAATTATATCACCTGAAACAGAGATGTGAAACTGTCACTTCTGTTATGCGGTAAGGTCTTTCAATGTGACCCTGCAAACAGTTTATGACAATAACGACACAGACATTATTTCCCGTGCTCCCTAAATCTGCCATCAAGGGTTGAAGGTCTTTTTGTGTTAGCTTCCAGATCTGGTCCACTCCCAGGCTTCAGATGAGACTACCTTGCACACTAACCACAAGTGACTGAAGATCTATGGAGTCTCAGATACTTCACCTCTAGTGGGAATCATTTCAAGGTCTGGTCTATAACTTGACATTACTATAACCCATTGTGGTTGAAGTCCAGTTTACATAAGTAAATTACTTGGTAATTTACTATTACTAAACCCCTACCATGTGTGCTAGGTATCTTGCCAGGTGCTGAGTATACACCTCTGAACAAGACAGGCATAATCTTTGCTTGTGAGGCATTTATGATCTTACGTAGCTGCAGCATTTGATTATATGCAAGCTCAAAAAACATTCAAGAAAAAAATCCAGACTTGTTACAAAAGTCACTTAAATAAGAGGAATACAGGTTATCTTCCTCAGTATATAAAAAAAATCCAATTTCAATGACTTCCTACAGCTCCCAAAGTAGATAAAGACTCAGTTATATTCCAAAATTCATGGAAGAAGCTGTAATTTCCACCCCAAAACCAGAATACCAATAAAGCAAAGCACAACAGATGCACACGATGAGCAGAGCAGCCCTCTCATTTGTAAAGTGATACCTTCCGCAAAAGCAACATCGCTCTCTTGCCCAAATCCCATGGATCCATCAGACAACCAGAGACTCTTCTTGGAGAGTAGGTACATTTGGGTGTTCAGGCTAAACTCAGTTGCCACTGGATCACTGACCTAAAACCAAGTGTAAAAGCCCTTTTATGTATTGTTGGGAGTTCTGATGGTGCACAAACAGATACATACATTCTCTGTACACCGACATGAAGACACTAAACATTGCGTTGTAATTTTGCCAACCAAGCTAACTTAGAGAATTGTTACATTGATTTTTTTCTTGTGAGGGCAAAACTGATGGAGTTAAATCATTTTGTGAATGGGACTAAGTAGCATAGCTTGATCTCACTTCCATTGGTTTACATGGCTATGTAAGAACTTGTAAATATCACGGTAAGTGGAAGGCCGACATTTAGCATAAGTTCTTGGACAAAAGGTGGCATCACATTTCTTGTAATACACAATGGCAATTAGGTACTTTGAGGGGGTCTGAGAGACAGGATTTCATTCTCCAGTTGTTAAGAACAAGACAAAGACATACAGAAGTCTGGAGAGAATTCTCAAATCTCTAAAGCAGCAAACATCAGGAGGAGACAAGATAAGATCAGATAAGAAAAAATACACTTGAATTACAGATTTTATATCCTGGATTAACAGCAGATAAAGGGCAATTCTTTCCTCCTCCTTTCCCCCCTCAGTTCTTTACTATCTGACTTCCTTTCTTTCTCAGCATGCAAGAGTTAAAGTCATCCATGTGTGAATATATTCTTTTTTTTCCTTACTAGTAAAGTAAACCATGACTTTTACAAAGTGGGATTCTGCAAGTCCCGAGATAATGATTCTAAGAGACACACCTGTTGGAATCGAATGTCCAGGTCAAAGGTGACAGGCTCTCTGGGGTTGCAGGTGACGGGCAGGCGGTATTCCTGATGGGGTGGGGTGGTGCATGGCAACAGTTTTACTGTATAGGTCCCCGAGTAGTCACGGACCTTTGAGAGGAGAGGACATTTATATATTCCATTTAAAAATCTGAGGCGTCATCAGAAGGCAGCAGAAAAGGCAAATTAAGGGAGGGTCTCGGTCACTTACTGCAAAGTCAGAGACGAAGCTCCATTGCTGGACTGGCTGGTTGTAGGTCTGCTCACTCCTTAGGAGGCGGAGGGAGAATGTCAGGCCCGGATGATTAGTTGACATGATCACTGAGCTTGTAAAGGATGCTGGGTGAGTGCCAACAATGATAATGGTATAGCGGTTAAATTAAAAGAGTGCGTAACAGGTTAGAGTTTTCAAAGTACCTTATCATACAATATTCGCTTTTGTTCTTTTCTTTTTTTGAGACAAAGTCTCACTCTGTCACCCTAGGTAGAGTGCAGTGGCATCATCGTAGCTCACTGCAACCTCAAACTCCTGGGCTAAAGCGATCCTCTTGCTTCAGCCATCCAGAGTACTAAGATTACGGGCGTGAGCCACGGTGCCTGACCTTGCTTTTATTCTTATAATAAGCCTGCAAAGTAGGCATGGTTGGTATACTTATTCTTATTTTACAGATGAAGAAACTGGGCTGAGAGTGACTATGTGACTTTCCCAAGATCACACAGCCAGGATATGTGACTTCTGATTCCTAATTCAATGCTGTTTCTGCACTATAATTCTGTCAAAAGGTAATTGTACAGAAATGCTCAAATTGTTCAAGACTACTTTCCAGAAGTCAGAGCAATAAAAAAAAAAAAAAAAGGCTGATGTGAATGCCTTTATTGTGCACCAAAGCTATGAGCTGAACTTAAAATAGTCTATTAGTATCCACACAGCTGGGCAAACCCAATTTCTGAATGGAATCTAATTTTAATTAGATTGCCTGCAATTGTGGCTAAACAAAGCTTCAGTTTATTAGAAAGGTAGACACGTGGAAGGAAACTGTAAAGACCAGGAAATCCTCATTTTCCAGAACTGTCAATTACAATAAAGCAAAATGAATTTTCTTTTTAGTTCTTTATTTCCTGTAGTTCAGCCTCATAAAAATACAATGAAGCCTCTTTGTCTTCCTAAATACCCAATCCTCTTCTCTGCTTTGTTCCAGCTCATGCCCAGAAAAGGGAAGGATACAAATACGGTGAGGGAACTACTTTCCCTTTCTGATCTCAGCTGGCACTCTGATAAAACATGCAAACCAGCTGAGTAATGTGGAAAGTCAAAAAATAACTTATTTCTAATGTTCTTCATTAAAAAATAAAGTTTTTGACTGCTACCTTATTCAAAGCACAGTCAATCAGCTGGTAAAACTGCATAGCCAATACTTATTTAAACATGTCTGAGACTTAAGTATGAAAGTGGAGTACTACTTCTGACTCTACTAGAAAGGGTTCTCACCATACCTCGGTAAAAGCTGTGAACAGAGAAGTGCTTGCCGAATCAATCACCTGAAATTCAATTTTTTTTTGTACAATGGAAGCAAAGCAGTGAAAGGGATTGTATTGTTATTGCTGTGCTTTTTCATTGAAGGAAAACTCCACTTAAAATGAACTCAATATGGTTTCCTTTTAAGTTTACTCTAATTATTTTGCATTTTCTCTAAAATTCTGCATAATGATAATTTTGTGGATTACAAGATGAGGCTGAGCAAGTATCAAGGCCTCGTGGAGATAATTACACACGTATAATCCATTTGAAATTAAGGGCTTCGAAGGTCACAAGGAAGCGTGCAGAAACGTGTGTGCGTGAGGAAACACTACGCCCTTGCTGTGTGCCGGGCGGCTGTTAATGGGTAACGGGCCTTACCCGGATGCGACAGCACAAACAAGCCGTGGAAGTGAGCCTTGGTCTTGAAGTGCACAGCCAGGCGCCCCTCCTCTCCGATGCGCATGCTGGTTGGATAGAGGGACCCTGCAGTGGGGAGAGCACCCAGAGGGGAAAGGTGAGTGGCCAGAGACCCCCAAGGTACAGATTCCTTCCGAAAGTGAATGCAGATCAGTGTTTTGTTTAAGCAATCTAGGCAAAGGGTATTATCAGAAGAATTCTGAATAATAAGAGAGGCAGAAGTATTTTCATTTTCTCTTGTAAGCAGAAAAGGTGTCTAAAAGGGAGGCAAGATGAATTAGGTGGACCCTGAGTGAGGTCACTACGAAATACACAGATTGACTGCTATACTGAGTTTTTTTTCCCCCCAAAGCTTTAGTTTACAAAAAGGAAGCCGTAAATTGAGAGACATGACAAACAAACTTGTCAAAATTATGGATATTTGGACATGTAAGCAGAAATGGGTTTGAGTTCTTTAGAATCATTAATATCTGGAATTTTATAAACTTAAAACTCTGGAGCTTTCCCAAGAAACTCAAGCTTGACCAAATTTAGTCCCAGAGATCAAGAGAAGATCAAGATATCCTCACGTAGAAGTTGAGAACCACAGAAAAGACCCTCATTAAGATTCACCTAAATATACGTCTGCTAAGCCAATGTAGAGAATCAAAACATTTAAAGTCACCTGGAATAATTATTCAGGGTGATCATGTTGCCTGTCACATAGCTTTATGGTAATTTTAATCTGTTTAAGACAGTAGATTTGTATTTGAGATGCAC
Organism: Avahi laniger; assembly: GCA_963575035.1. Lineage (NCBI taxonomy): Eukaryota > Metazoa > Chordata > Mammalia > Primates > Indriidae > Avahi > Avahi laniger. The sequence goes on along the minus strand of CAUYSK010090293.1, from coordinate 23,536 downwards.
TATCAACTCTATTTTCCTTCTGGCTAGCAAAATGTAATGTTGCTATGACATTCATGGGTCCAGAACAGTAATTTATGCCTGAAAAGAAAAAGCACTAATTCTATTAATGAATTAATTAGCTTTATGTTTGTGGATTTCGAGTTATGATTCTGATATGGAGATTGAAACAAAGTTTTGCGGATGTTCACGGGCCCAATAGTTAGTGGCTCTCACAACCAGTGTTTCAAGACATTCAGCTACAGTATCCCAGAATAACACTATTTTAAAACAGAAAGAGATATTAGAAGTTTAGTCTAGCATTCAGAGAAGATTAAGTCCCCAAAAGATTAAACAATATGCTTGAGATCACTCAGCTGGTTAGTTGTAGAGTCAGAACTAAAATTTAGGGTATAATTATTTATACTAGATTTTAAAATGCATCTTTCATTTTCAGAAAGAAAAACGTAATTTTTTTTCCCTTGGGTTCATTCTTTATTTTCGATTGGAACGTCCTCTATCCATTTTCTAGAACCCATGGAAATATATACATGTGTTATGTAACACAAACATGATTAATCACCTAAGATAGACTACAAGAGTAAAATATCCATGAAATATAGGAAGTTATATTTAACAGTTACATATTATACAAAATTTGAGGCATTGATATGATTTAGTTAAAGCTTTTCCATGACAAAGGTGAAATTATCATATCAGATAGAAAAGGAAAATATGTTGAAAGTTGTTTCTATTATTTTTAGCCACAGTAAAAAAAACCCTCTGAAGTTATTTAAGCAGGTAAGAAAACGAGTTTTCTAAGTCTTATTAACCCACCTTGGAGTTCTGCTTCCGGGGGGCTGCCAACCCCCTCGTTCCACAAGATGGCAGTGTCATACACAAAAGTTAGACGAAGCTCTGATTTCAAGTCAAAATGCTGCCAGCCTCCTACCCCCACCGGGGAGTGGAACACGTAGGAGACATACAGAGGGACGCGAAGGGTCACATAGGACTGCACTAGGTTTAGGACCTAAAACAATAAAATTGTATCTATCAACACCATCCAATGTTAACTAAATGAGCCTAATTTTGTACAAGCCATTTTCTGCTTTCGCTTAATCACTGAGGAAAGAAAATGATAGCATGCTATAATACTTTTTCCCCCTCACTTAATTTTGGATCAGTTAAATAGCTACAAACTACCTCCATTTAAAACAAAGAGTATATACCAGAAATCCTTAAGATAAACTGCCTTATTTTGAGCATAGTATACTTACACAGTCCTTTTAATTTTATAACAGTTTTATTAAGATATAGTTCACATACCATATAACTCACAATTGCTCACTGTTTAAAGTGAACAATTCAATGTTTTTTCATATATTCAAGGAGTTGTGTAACCATCACCATAATCAATTTTAGAACATTTTTATCACCTCTAAAAGGAACCCTGTACCCATCAGCAGTCACCTATTCTCTCCTCCCCTGGCAACCACTGTGTCGCTATGTATTTGTTTATTCTGGACATTTCACATAAATGGAACCATATATGTGGTCTTTTGTGATGGACTTCTTTGCAAGATGTTTTCAAGGTGCATCCATGTTGTGGAATGTCTCAATACTTCATTTCCTATTATTACTGAACAGCAGCCCATTGTATTCAGGCATCACACTTTATTTAAATCTATTCATCAGTTGATGGTCATTTGGGTTGTTTCCAGTTCTTTTCTATTATGAAAAATACTGCTATGAGCTACTTTTTCATTACATGCAGGAAGATAAAACAAAGCAGGAAAGATCTGGGAGCAAATATGCTTAGCAATGACATGTAACATTTACAATGTCTCAAGAATCATTAGTTGAAATGAAGTGTCTTTGAATTTTATACTTTTCTCCTTCAATTGTTAGCAAATGGGTTAGGGGTAGTGGAGGGTAAACTATCTATTGAGCACCTATTATGTTTCATACATTATCCCAGTTTCCCCCAAATGCTATTTATTATAATATTTTCACTCTCCCCCACAATTATATTTATATAATATGTATGCATGGATAGTTGAATGGATGAATGGATGGATGGATAAATGAATGATGGATTGAAAGAAAAAGCTATAGGATATTTAAGCTTCAAAGAAATAAAACAAATTTCCCACAGAATTCTTGAAACCTCCTGAATGGCCTTGCCAAGATTAGAACCTAGCTTTTGGCCCATGTTTTTTCTACCTCATCACACATTATCATATTCCAAACAAAGCTGGGGCAGTCCTAAGATCATCTCACAAAGGTTATCATACTTAATTCTCAAAATAGCTCTGCAGAATAGTGGGGTGTATACAGCTAGCCTCTTCTACATAAGAACAAAGAAAGGACTTAGGTCAGATCACACCCCTTACAAGTTCAAGTCAGGCTGTCTGATAACGATCTAGTTCTTTCTTCCACACTAAGCTGAAAACAGGAATCATATGCATGAGTCAGTAATTAATTTCAATCATGAGAACTATAATTTATCACATATCATAGAGTTAAAAGTAAACTCCTCAAGGTCACAAAAATGACAGACTCAATCCCTAATAAAATACATACAAAGAGAACCATCGACTAAACAAGTTATTCGATTTCATCTGTGTAGTAGCTAGCACTTCCCATTACCTGCTAACCTGGCCAGCAGGCAAGGCGCCTAGCAATAAAAGTCCTTTGAGATAGTATTTTCTAAGGGTGGCTATTATTACTGTCATTGAGCAATTGATTTTGAAGTTCAGTGTTAACACTTTTGGGAGGGTGATTAAGTCAATCCACATGTCGCTGGTAATTACGATTAATATTCTGTATTGTGATTTTAATAAACCATGATTTTTTTAAAAAATAGGCTCTAGGCATGGATTTTCAATTAAACTTTGCGGGTGCTAAGAATAATTGCTACCAATATTATATTCTAGACATCAAATGTTATTGAGCATGCTATTTTGGAGTGAATTACTAATATTCACTTTCTGTGAATAAATTATGTGGAGTGTGGCTTCCTGAATAATTCTTATTTGATTTCATTTGATTCTTGTGGGAGAACTTGATCATTTCTGGACACAGAATCTGCATCGTATTGCATTTCCTTATTACCTATGGCCAGATTTTCTTTCTGCGTACTTAGAATCTCTGTCTAGAGGAACTGGCGCCTACATGGAAATCATCCAGGTAACCCCCTCCCCCGATCCCTTGTGTTTCTTCAAACTTGGAGAATACAATGTAACCAATCTAACTTTTACATGCCATCTTAAAAAGCACATATTTTTCTTTCGGCCTGTACCACAAGACTTTTTAAAGACATTTGTTCATACTAAAAGAAATGCATATGAAGTCTTAAAGAAACTGAGACACAATGAGTTACATTATGTCCTTACTGGTGTTCAAAGTTTTTTCAACAAAGGCAAACAACACTTTACATTCCATATTTAAAAGGAAAGTGTAAAATGCAAATGACGTGGAAAAGAGAACCCACTGTCAAATTTATACTATTAATACTACTACTAAATGGCAAGCATATATTTGGGGAGGGTATTGTCTGCTTTAGGGACATAGAAAGGCCTCTAATCCAGGTATGAGATGGGTAGGGAAGGAGAAGAATAGGAAGAAAGATGAGTAGCCCAAAAGAAAAATTATAATATTGTTTATGGTGGAAATTAGTGTTGAGGAAAATTGCAGTAGATTTAATTCTTCACTTCTTTTGGCCATATAGTTGTAGCTATCCAATTTACATGTTATCTTCATGATGTTTCAAAATTCCTAAGGAAGTAGGTAGCATATATACATACACAGTAGTGAAAACTAACCTAGGTTTTTCTTGTTTCTTTGCAACTTTCACTTGAGCAAGGGTATATTTTATATTTGGGGAACTTAAGCCATGGAGAATGTAATTGGCTTGCCCAAGATTATTTAGTACAATCCGACTAACACCCAAGTATCTTTACCAGCGCCATTCAATAAAAATATAACGTGAGCCCACATATGTAATTTTAAATTTTCTCACAGCCACATTTTAAAAAGAAACAGGTGAAATCAATCTGAATAATATAGTTTACTTAGCCCAATATATATTAATATATAATCAATATAAAATAATTTTTGATAGGATATTATACATGTTTTTTGTACTAAATCTCTAAATTCTGGTAAGTATTATAATGTACAACACATCAATTCTGACTAGTCCAATTTTGAGTACTCAATAGCCACACATGGCTGGTGGCTGGACCCTCCTACCCAAGGTCTTTCAAGTAGACCACATATATTGAAAAAAATAATCAAATACAAATATTTTACCATCATGCATATACCCCATTTTCACGTGGGATATGTGGTTTGTGTTTACTTCAGAGATTAAAAACTGGGCCAGAGCTCTTGGAATTTTATCTGAGGGCCACCACTTGGTAGGGGTTTCCCACTGGTTGAAATGTCTTTTTGTTGCTGCTTTTGTTGCCAGACACATGCCTGTAACATCAGGAAGGTGGTGTTTGTGAACAGGTAAGGAAGCCTCATCAATCTCGATAGCTCGAAGTCTCAAAGGAGTGTGTACTTGGCTACTCAGGTGAGGTCATTGTTTTAACAAGTTAGGATTTTAGCCAACTTTTCTGAGTAACAGCAGATTATACATCCAGGGACACTTGGGAGAAAGATACCTTGGCTTTTGTTCAATTACAAACCTTTCTGAAGGTCTATAACATCACAGAGGCAGGAGCAGATGCTAGGATGAGTGCAATATTGGTCCCCAAATTCTTTACAGTTAAAGACAAATCTATGGGATAAGGCAGGATCAGAAACAATCTAAGTGACCAACAACAGAAGGATGGTGAAATAAATTATGATGGCACATTCACAGGGTGAAATATCACGTAGCCATCAAAAGAGACGTTATCTGAAGAATTTTCCTTGTCAGGGGAAATGCTCACATGTTAAGTAAAAACGGTATATAAAAATGTTATAAATAATATGCTACTGCCTTAAAAATGTATATGTACATTGAAAAGAGATTAAAAAATATGTATACAGTGATAGTGTGATAATGGATGAGATGTTTTTTCTTTTTCTACACTTCTTTAGTTCCTTCAGTTTCCATGGTGATTTCATTACTTTCATTAAAAAAATGCATTATTAAAAAATTAATTGGCAAATTTGACAAAATAGAAAGCAACACACTTCATGAAAATTCTACATTTTGGATTTCTCCTGCCATTAATATTTCTTGACAAATGATTTAGAGTGGCTTACATATAAAAGAGAATCAGTTTACTAAGTGTAAGAGAATGATATGGAAAAAGATGACTTCTAAAGCATATTATAGACTCAAAGTTGCATATTTCTAAATCAAATACACAGTAAAAAGGGGGCAAATTTTTTCCTCAAACAAAGCAAGTAAGAAAAAACTCTGGTTTACTTTTCCAAAATCATACTATGTCTTCTAAGTACATTACAATTTCATGTTTTCAGTGCAAATTATAATTTGGGTTGCATTTCTGCAGCTTATTTACGCACACTGAATTACATTATCAGTTGTTGTTTACCTAACAAGGAGAGAGAGTTAAGATTCTGACTTTGCAATCCAGCTAGCCAAGCCAATAAAAGGTGAAATGAATTACGGTGTTTTATTTTTTAAAGAAATTGTTTTCAAGACAAAAACCACCAAAATATGCAATAGTTTTAAAAACTTAGTTTAACTTTATAACCATTTTGCATCAAAAGTGTCTTTCATTGTATACCCAAACAACTTTAAATTTTATTTATAAAACACATGTTATACATAAAGGTGGAATAGAATCATTTATTTAATCTATTTCTATTTTTCTTTTCCTGCTATTTATTTGCTTTTATATTTTGGAAACTGACTATTGAAAACAATTTTGGAGTCAAATGTCATTAGAGACATTCCAAATTTCTTTTTCTTGACATCTAACATTCTTCACTTTTATAAAAATGATGACGTGACTCTTACAACTCTATTTGGTTGATGTGTAAGCTTCCTATCTGGTGTCCTCACCAGGCACCTGATAAGATCCCTGGCACATAGTAGGTGTTCATTAAATATTTCTTTAATGGATAAATTTACAAATGAATAAGATGTCAGAGCAGATACAACTTTAACATCAGCTGAAGCTAGGAGCAGTCAAATGCATAAAACTTAATCAAACTTCGTTGCTATTAACAGATAAGTATTCTGGGTTTTTCAGGTGATTACCTTGGCAAATCTTTCTTGTAAGTTAAATAATTTGAATTGGGAAGTTGGGGAAGGCAGAAAACCCTTTCAGTGTGTGTTAGAAACAGATTTTCAATCACAAAGAAAAATGCAGGGACTTGGCAATATTTCGTGGTGGTAGCTTTAGCTACTAAGAACACATACAGAAGGAAAAAATCAATTCTCCATCATTTTGTTCCTGGCAGAAGCAATTACCAGTTAATAAAATGTGTTTGCACAGTGATTACCTTGATTTAAGATGCCAAGTCTGGGAAAGGACGTGAAAAGGAAAAGTAATGTCTGCTAGGAGCCTGGACAGGGCTCTGTGGACTGCCGGAGGACAAACAGAGCTGGGCCAGCCTTGGTTTCCCACACCTGCTGTTTACAGGGGTGCCCAACAAAACCGAGAAGCCTCTTTGAAGCACATATAGCCCATGCTGATGGTTCACTTTTATTTTTGCCAGCTTCCCCATTCTAAATGCACAAATGTAAAAGTGTGTAAGACTCTCACGACATTCTAAAGCAGAATCTATTTACCAAGCATTTAGTCTGCTTTCCTTCAGGTGCCACCTCATGAAATATTTTTGCATTCAGAATTGATCTGCCTGGACTCAGATGAAGCTGTAGATCACTGTTGTTAGAATGTGGATTTGCATTGTTTTACCAGCAGTGGGTGTGGGTGTAATCTGGCACATATTTTCATGATTGCTGTTGGACAGCATTCTTGTACCAAGAACAAAGAAAAGAGTTCATTTGGCTTTCTTGCAATTGCATCTGTGACCATATCCATTCCTCATATTCATCCACTCAATTTAATGCCCAGATAAACATTATGATGTGTTAAGAGCATGGGCTTACAAATTATTTGAATTCTCTTTGCTTCAGCTTTCTAATCTGTAAAAAGGGAACAAAGATAGTACTTTATCTCACAGGCTTCTTGTGAGGATAGAATGAGTGGAAATATATAAATTGTTTAGAAGAATGGCAGGCACATAGTAAACACTAAACATTAGCTATTACTATTATTACCATCATTGTTATTTTTAGTACTATTATTAGATATTTTTCTTCTTCTCTAGATCCCAAAACTAATAGAATAAAATATTTCAGAGGGTTAACTTTCTTCTACTTCACATTTTCTTCTCCTTCATGTATATTTAAATAATGTGCATGTGTGTTGAGGGAGGATATAAGAGAATATCAATAGTTAGGGGAGAAGTAAAGGTATAAAACTAAGGATTAAAGTAGGGGAAATGGAGTGGCCATCTGTGATGGTGAATTTAGGCTGTAAACTTGAATAGACTAAGGAATCCCCAGATAACTGGTATAGCATTATTTCTGGGTGTGTCTATGAAGGTGTTTCGAAGAGATCAGTGTTAGAATTAGTGGACTGAGCAAGGGAGATCTGTCCTCACCCAATGTGGGTGGGCACCACACAACTGGCTGAGGGCTGCATAGAAAAAAAAGACAGATTACAAAAGAAAATGAAAAAGAATTTTTCCTGTCTTTTTTTGTTTGTTTGTTTTGAGACAAGGTTTTGCTTTGTTGCCTGGGCTAGAGATCAGTGGTGTCATCATAGCTCTCTACAACTTCAAACTGCTGGGCTCAAGGGATTCTTCCACCTTAGTCTTCTGAGTAGCTAAGACTACAGGTATGTACCACCATGCCCAGCTGATTTTTCTATTTTTTGTGGAAAGACAGAGTCTTGCTATGTTGCTGAGGCTGGTCTTGAACTCCTGGCCTCAAGCAATCCTCCCACCTTGACCTCCCAAAGTGCTAGGATTACAGGCCTGAGGCACTGTGCCCGGCCTCTCTCTCTTTCTTCTGGAGCTGGGACAAACATCTTTTCCTGCCCCTGGACATCAGAACTCCAGGTTCTTTGGCTTTTGGACTTTGGGATTTGCAGCAGCAGTCACCCAAGATCTTGGGCCTTTGGCCTCGGATTGAAAGCTAAACCAATGGCTTCTCTGGTTTTCCGGCCTTTGGACTTGGACTGAGCCACACTACTGACTTCCCTGGTCCTCCAGCATGGACAACCTATCGTGGGACTGCTCAGCCTCCATAATCTTGTGAGTGGATTCCTGTAATGAATCCCGTATATCTGTGTGTCTATTCTATTGGTTCTGTCTCTCTGGAAAATCCTGACTAATGTATCATCTCTAAGCTTCACTCTAAGAGAGTAAGCAACATGTTTTATTAGATCATATTACCATTTAGTTTACACTGAAGATTTTAGAATTTTGTAACAAGGTCCTGAAATCTCAGTGATTTATACTGAATCTAATCATCTCTGTTATGTTGATCATCATGGTTATGCCATTAAACTTATTTTCAAAAATGCAAAAGCAGAAAAATCTTTTCAGAAGGAATTCATACAAGTTGGCCGTCTTCCTTAAAAAGGTAACATGAATTGTTTTTGCATTTTTTAGTAGTTTCATTTATATTGTCTGCCAAACTAAATGGATGATGTTAAGCCACACATGGGGGCACTTGTTAAAACAAGGATGAATGTTTTCTAATACGGTTTAGTATAAAGAAAAAAGGTAACATAAACTAGTTAAGAAGTGGATGGTGCAATAATTCTTACACTGCACTCTCTCCTAGTATCAGGTAACATAAGCCTTTCTGGCAGGTGGAAACTTTACTGAAAACCTGCAGTTGCTGATTTCACCTAATGGGGTAGAACTGTTGGCAGTTCAGCAGAAGCAGGACAATGACTTTTCTAGCTAGCAGAAGCAATGGAAAGGAAAAAAAATACCTACCTTGAAGAATTCAATAGAGAGACCGAAATTTAAAAATCTATCAAAATATATCTACTTTAGCTGAGCGTTTTATAGTAAGATTTGGTCTGAGAAATGAACAATTAGAGGGCAGGCTCTGCATTCAAAATGCCCCTGATACACTGGAGAAGTGGACAGATACAGTAGCATAAAGCCTAAGCAGGACAAGTGCACGACTTTTACTAGAAAAGTCTACCTGGGTAGCATGTATTAAATATGGAGAACTGCTGCCATTCTGTGGAGAAGATAAAGAACATTCTTGAGGGTAAATACAGACCACAAACACAGAGAAGCTCTACAGTATGAAGAAATGATTTTAACAAGGAAGAATGAGAACTATAATGTAATCCTGTAACTATATCTGGTTTTGCTTATGCCAGTAGATCCTATGACTTATGCAAGAATCTGAGAGAAGAACAACCGGAAGAGAAATAGAAATGATTTAGCAGTGGATTGAAAACAACTTTATGAGAAAGAGCTAAAGGAACTAGAGACATTTGATCTGTGAAAGAAAAGACTGAGGTAGATTTGTTAATATGAACCTTTATTTTTATTCTGGGGATAAGATCTTTTTTTTTTTTTTTAATGTTTCTTTCAGGTGGCAAAGACAGGTTGGGAAAGAGGGACCCGAGGAATTAGCACTAATAAGGTTTAAGTAACTTGCCCAAGGACACATGACTAAAAGATATCAGGGCCAAATTTGGGTCTGCATTTGTTTGACATGTCATACTGCCTTTTGTGGATGTTTTTATTTGGAATTTACTTGCAATCCCTGAAAGTTACTGAATATTGCTACTTTCAGAGGAAGTGGTTATGATGTGTCACTATCTTTGAGTCCAATTTGACATTGACATCATCTGACCTTGTCAAGTTCTACAGCTTTGCTGTAGGGTTAAACCCATAGTAGTTATCTCGTTTTTTCTCACTACTACTTGCTTTATATTTTAATCCTTTAATATGTTTTATGTTATAATATCCTATATAAAAATAGCAATATAGACAGAAAACACAGCCTCACTTTAGCTAAATCTTGAAGGATAGTATGATATAGTCTGCAGCCCATTCAACACTTTAATACATAGGCCTACTTATACAATTCTTCATTCAGTCCAGGTAAGACTGAGCATTGCTGTTAGTTCAAATACTCATTACAATTTTAAACAACACCCTATATGTTTTAGATTCTTTATTATAATCCCAACGGAGGCCTTGCTTCCTTCTCATTTTAACAACTCTGTTGCTACTGATGGTGGGATGCAGATTTTTTTGTGCATGTATTTTATGTGTAAACGTCTGTGGGGTATGAAGAAAAATCAGCAATTGTAGAGTGAAAATAACAATAGGCCTCTGATGAAAATACTTTTGACTATTTTAATGACAGAAATGAAAGAGGGAGGGAGGAAAAGAGGAGAGAATGAGAAAGAAAAGGGAAGAGAACAAAACAGGAAGACAGAAGGCCAGAAAGATAGAAGGTGGTTGAACAAGAAGGTTAGTAAAGAGGGAGAAAAACTAGATTGATCCCAGGATTGTCAAGTCTTCACTTTTGTGGCTCCTGATATAATATCACAGGCATAGACACAAGAAATGATAATGTGTCCTTTGAAGAGAAATGAAAGTATTAGGATTTTTACAATATCAAAGTAAATTTGGAGCATAAGGCAATAATTATACAGTATTCTTTCAAAACAAAGATAATGTTTCAAACACATCTTCAAAAAATACATATATTTTGACCTACTGTTCCAGAAGTAGACATGGATTTTTCATACCAGCCATGCCAGTTGTCTCGTCTCTGGAGTCAATGACCTACCTAACTAAGATGCAAGATTAAAGTTGGGATTTAGTACAAATCTATGTGACAGAACAAACAATTGGTTTATCCAGTGACCAAAGTTCAAATGTTAAAAGCTTGTACCTGTCCATCTGTTCCAATGGTGCCTCCACAGTCAGTGAGGAGTTCTGACATGTCATAGTAGCTGACAAACTCCCATAAACAGGCCTCCAGGTTCAGGTTTCGGTAGAAGCGTAAGGTACTAGAACCTCTGATAGATGAGCTGTACTGATAAGGATATGTCTCTCCAATGATTTCTGGATTTTTTGTAGCATCAGTCAAGAAACCATGGTGAGTCTTTACTTCAGTATAATCCAGGAGGTTGGAGCACTTGTGGTTTCCAACTCTTGTGCCATCGGGGCTCAGGGTGAGCTCAAAGTTGGAAAGCTCTCTAGTGGAGATCACAGGGAGCATGCCTACGAGAAATGGAAATCATTGTTAAAGTTCTTACAGGCAGCCAAGAATTCTCAACACTTTATAATTTCTTTATCTCTTGAGAAAACAAGTGTTATAAAATACTGTACAGCAGTGATTATGAAAGTGGTATCCTAGGAACCTTGGGGTTCCCTAGGAATTTCTTAGGAGATCCATGACATTAAAGCTATTTTCATAATAATACTATATTATTATTTGACTTTCCAACCACATTCTCTCACGAGTGTACATTAGAGTTTTTCAGAGGCTACAAGACGTGATAAACTGCAAAAGGTTTCATGCAGAAGCAGATAGGAGAACCCAGCTGTCTTCTATTAAGCCAGACAGTAAAGATAACATCAAATATATTAATATATACAATGCCACTCTTATTATTATTTTTGTTTTATAACTTATAGTTATTTTTCTTAAGAGATATTTTTCATGGTAACATGTAATGGATTTATTTTTATTTTTAAATGAATGAATATTTAACAATTCCTCTGTTTTAGTTTTAAATCTAATAAACATTTATAGATATCACCCACAAAAACAAAATGTCTTTGAGATCCTCAAGAATTTTTAAGATACCCTGAGACCAAAAAAAAAAAAAAAATTGAAAATTACCATTATACAGCATAGGCTAAGGGTAGGTGAACTTCTGTAAAGGGCCAAATAGTAGATATTTTAGGAGATTTGTGGGCCTTGAGGTCTCTGTTGAAACTTTTCAATGCCGCCATTGTGGAGCTAATGCCATCACTATGCAAAGGAATGAACATAACTGTGTGTAATAAAACTTTATTATGGGCAATGGATTTGAATTTCATATAATTATCATGTCTCATAGCCTTCTTGTTTTTCCTCCCAAACACTTATAAATGTAAAGACCATTGATAGCTTGCAGATGATATGAAAACAAGCAGCAGGCTGGATTTGGCCACAGGCCATAGTTTGCTAATTCCCTGCATAAGAAATGCAGCAAAAGACTATGGAAGAGATCTTCTCTCTGAGCCTTTACCACCTCTCCCTCTTGGATTCTCCCAGAGCAAAACTCCGGCCCCACAAAAGAACTGGTCAGCCTTCACCATGCTTCTGGCAGAGCTGTGGCTATTGAATGTTTCAGAAAATGTGAAGTCAAGCCCTAAGAGTGGCACGAGGGACCAACCACTATTTTTATTAGGAAAGAACTGTTATAGGTCCGTTTTTCCCTAATGGGTCCCTTCTCAGCCCTTTGCAGCTCAAGTCTCATCTCCACACAAGCCTAGAGATATGGTGGTCATGGAAACCAACATTACACTGTAAAGTGAGGAGATGCAGATTCCTGTCTGCCTACCCCCCAACTCAGGGTGAATTTGGGGTTATCATAAGCAGATAAAGCAAGATGTCCTTGTTTTGAGGGAGGTAGATTCTACCTTGTAGTTCCTAACATTGCCTAATGTTTCTTCTCCCTTTCCTATGTAAATATAAGTAGCATACCAAGTAATAAAGTTAATACTAACAATTTTCTTCTATTATAAAGTAAATTGAGTGGAAAAAACTTGAAATGCCTTCTGTACATGGGAAAATGTGTGGATAAAGTTTATCGACTCACACATTCTGGTCATAGCCCCCTATCCAGAGAAAATGAAGGCAAAATATAGTACTTGTTAGTTTCATTTTTTTTATTTTATTTTGCTGTCTAGAAAATATCTTAGTTTTACAATAAATATTGAGAGAGACTTACAAAACTCCAGTTATGAAATAGCAAATACATACTGAAGGTAAGCATCGAGATACCAGAATGTTTTACTAGAACTCCAAGTTCGCATTTGAAGATGCATTTGTATTCTTTCATAAAAGCTAGCATATTAGCCAAAGTTTTGTTTTATTGTGTTTGGACATGTATTGCATAATTTGATTAAAATAAAGAATTTTTAAATTGTCAGACTTTTAAAAACTGAGTAGAACAAATCAGAAACCGTCGAAAGAATCAGGACTTGAAGGTCAAGTTGCAAGTTGAACCCTTTTTAAAGCTTAGTTGTTTAGAAGATTAAGTAAAATAAACCAGGTAATGAGGAGCCCAGAACGCTTCCGCGGATTTGCTTACCCAAGTCACCTACCATCTATGTGTGGCATCGTGACAGTGAGCTTGATAAGGTTTGTGTGGTCTGGGTCCTCAGGGCCTGTGTAGCGCAGTTTAGCTGAGAACGGCTCTGCCCCCACGACCCCAGGCACGCGGGGCTGACAAAGACCTCGAGGGAAAATGAACATATTTATGCTAAAGGAAGATCATAGATAATGCTTAAAGCATATTAAAGAATATTCTAAAAATAGAAACTATTATTTTTCTACATACTTTAACACTCTCTATGGACTAGGGCATGGCTAAGAGTGTATATTGTAAGAGAATAGAACACCACGGTCTAAGAAGCAATCACAGCAGACAGTTTAGTGGACACTTAATATTTTAGAGATTTAAAAAGTTTGAGAAAAAATAATTACCGTTCAATGTGATTTAATAGGTGTTGGTCATTCTAGATCATGATCATATTCACAAAATTATTTTAATATAAAGTATGAACAGATACAATAAAAATGAATGAAAACCAATCAAGAAAAGTAAGTATAGTTAAACTAAGTAAATTTGATTTTTACCCTAGAATAATGTATGTATGATTAGTTATAAAATATACATTATTTATAAGTGAATAAAACTAAAAATTACCTTGTTTTAAAAATAAAAACTAAAGTTTCCTTAAAATCAGAGAGCAAAATGGGTATAGGAAAGTTTTCTCTCTATATGTAATTTCTTGCAGTATGTGTACTATAAATTATAATCCATTTTATATCTCTATTTCTCTGTCTCATGTCTCTCGGTGATGCTCAAGAATTTTGACATGAAACTCTTCCTGCAATATTTCCTTTAAGAAAATTGCGATGTTTCCATTTGAATATCATGGAAGGGACCAAGATGCTGGATTATAATTTCAAGAGAACTAGAAAACATATAATTTCTTTGTTATTTATACAAAACAGAAAAAATAGGTATTTACTAGAATAGCAATAAAATCAGATGCAGGTCCCAGCATCTGGGCTGTTTTATTAATAGAGATGCATTTTAAGGCATTTCGAATTTTTTTTGTACCAATACAATAATTTGGTTTTAAGAGAAAGTTAAAAACCACATATTTTAATCCTAATAAAAGAGCATGTTTTATATGTATATATATATATATATTTGACCCTGAATATATAATGATGGGAGATGGTACTTGCTACCCTTATGAACAAATATTCTTCTGAATACTGTATGCAAATGGAAGTTTTAGAAATAAAATCATATACATATAATCTTTCTTTAAAAATTGGATTTAAAAATACTTCTGTAGAGTGAAGACTTCATTTATTAACTGGATTTCTTGCCTCTCCAGTGTTGTCTCCAGTCACATCCTAGTCTCCAACCCCATTGCATCCTTGGCTCCAGCTGCAAACACAAACTCTCTTGTAATAACAAGTGTGAGCACTTGCTCACCCCGCCTTCTCTGTCTTCAGCAAACTCCTACTCACCCAACAGCCAGCTGAGCTCCTTGCATGGCCTTTGCACCCCTGTCCGGATCCAACATTTGCATGCCATGCTGCTTTGTCCCCTGGTCGTTCCTCCTTTCCCTCTCACAAGCTTCCCATTTCCCTGCTTATTGTTTCCAGAATATTCCATGTTCTTTCATGCTTTGTGAGTCCTTGCTCATGCTTGTTTTCCTCCACTATTTTCAAGATTCATCTTTAGCATCTCCTCTTCAATGAGCTTTTCTTGACCCATTTAGGGTAAAACTAATCACTCCTACTTTTGTATTTCTGTGCCCTGGCCATACTAACATTTGTCTGTGTCCTCAACTTGACTACGAATTCCTCAAGGACAGGGATCCTGCCTTAGTTTTCTTACTGCCAGCATAAAGCCCTGTGTCTGGCATGTCACAGGTGCTCAACAAGTGTGAAATGAATAAATCGTTTGTTTTCTAATCAATATTTTTGTAAAAAGTGATTTTCATTTTGAAGTGCTTACAAAGTATTATGGCATACATTTGGAAGAATTAATAACCAGAAATTAGACATTTGTGATAAAGCATGGTATTGCAGGGTTCTTCATGGGAAAAGGGGAACGTCCTACCTTCCTCTCTGCCAATGGTTACAACGGGGCTCATTAGCTCCAGGCCTTCGTCCCCATCGGTGTTCACAGCACGAGCTGCGCACTGCACCCGCGAGCCGGGCTGGAAGTAGATGGAGTCCAGCGTGATGATCTTGGACGATGTAAAAAAGGTGTCAAAGTCCAGTTCTCTCATGGGGCTGGTTACACCATCAGGGCCAGCAGGTGCACTGATCAGCCATCGGTACCGCGTCAAAGTGTCATTAATATTCTCACTTGCACAAATAGAGCCTGTTTTGTCATAGTCTGAATATTTGGGGTTGCAAGCCTATGGAAAACAAATAACTACGTTAGGACCACAGTAGGACCACAATGCGGAAACTACTCCTCTCGAGTTCTCTCTGCCATAATGTTTGCACTGCTGCTTTGCCCCCATTTCTACATGCTGTTCATGCGACTTCCTCATTTCTATTCCCAGCCGTGATAGCTTCTATGAACTCGAACTTCTATGAACTCGAATTTTGCATTTCAGATAGCTTAGATTAGACATTTCTACCTCTAACTTAATATGTGTGAAGTTGTTATTCATACCATAATTTCTTGAATCCTCAGAGTTGCCAAACTATCCTTGTTCTCTTTTTTTCCCTCCTCCCCTCTCCCTCCCTCCTTCCCTTCCTCTCTCAGCTTATCCCAGTGGGTCATTCAATGAACCAATGAATTCTTGGTTCATTCAACCAAGAATGAACTTGGTTGATTCTTTGTTTGCAGTGTTGCTTAGGTTCATCCCTTTTTTCCCATTCCGAGCACCACCTCCCTGTCTATTGCAGGGCCTTTCCTTCCAGCCCAGAGACACATTACTGCCCTGCTGACCTGCCGGCATAATCCCTCAGCTCATCCTCCTGTGTAAGAACTCCCCGCTACCCAACAGATGAAGTTCCAATTCCTTAATATGACATTTAAAGATTTCTATAAATGGCACCAAATTATTATTTCTGCCTTTCTAATTCAACAAACATTTTTAGTGTACCTTTTATGTGTAGGTAATTATATTAGGGCTGTTGTGCTATAAAAATAAGTCATCGTTTTAGCTTACAAGGAGCTTATAATTTAGAGCTTCAAGAGAAGGCAAGTAAAAAAAAGTAGTGATAACGTGCCATTTCTCATGCTATTCCTCTAGCTGTGGCCCATCTTGCAATCCCTTCCTCCTAGAATGACCATCCCTTATCTGGCTCTTATCCTAAAACTATGGGTCCCCCTGCCCACCTCCAGCCTCCCCTCACCCATGGAGATGCGGCTCTAGCTCCTCAGTTATAGCATTCTCATGATAATGATCACATCTTGCCTTTTATTAGAATTACTGATTTCTATATATTTTTCTCTTCCTTATTTTTAAATTCCTTAAGTACAGAGTTCTTATTTATTTATTTTATCAGGGACAGACACTGAGATAACACACTGTGTACACATCAGCTAGTGAACCTTTGTTGGGTTAAGGAAGAAAAATGGGAGCTTTGTGTGATTAATGTTATATTTGCAAAGTTCAAAGCTGAAACCTGTAGTATTTTCCTACTTTTCTTTCTTCATGACAAAGCCGATACTACACTGGTTAGAGTTCACAATTATTTAAAATAATTATCTTACAATTTTCCTCAGTTCTTTCAATTTCCTACTCACTGTGATACAGATGACAGGATAGCCAGACACGGGTCCAGCGCTCCCCTTAGCTCTGGATGTGTCATCGTACAGCAACAGGGACACGATCTGAGGGACGGAAGGAAAAGTGACATCTGCCATACTGTTCATTTCTTCTATATACACAATGGCCTTGGTCGCCTATAAGGAAAAGACAATCATCACTGATTAAGGAAATACTAGCTTTTCTGTGCTTCTATTGTACAGGACAACACGCCCGCAAACCCATGGCCTCATCATGATGAAAGTTGTCACACTTGGAGCCCCTGCAGAGCAATGGGCCCCATGTGGCTTATTGCACGTGACCTTGGCCCCTTGTTCACAGCTCATGGTTCCAGGGGAGGGCACCTGAGCCTGGGGCAGCTAATCCAAAGGTTGGGCAGTGGCCCTTGAGGTATCTGGACTCTGATTTTTTTCTTCAGTTGTGATGATAGTAGCTAAATCGGTCTCGGGGTTGTGAAGTGGAAGTTCTACAAAAAGGTCAGTTAGTTGATAATTGAAGGAAAGCTGAAAGACAGCTGGAGAGAAGGGAGATCACGGAAGTCATGGGATAGTATGGCCGTGATGAAGCGGATGCCAGGGATAATGAGCAAAGCTTTAAACGCAACACGGCCAGAAGGCCCTGCCCGAAACACAGGCAGAGGCGACGCTGAGCTGCAGACGAGGAATCTGTGAGGCTCTGCTGTTGGACAAGGTGACAAGAACACCTTGCCATGAATTTGCCCTGGCTCCTGAATAACTTTCAGTATCTGACCACATATTACAGTTTCCAAACCTGTATTTACATGTATATTCTTAAAAGAGGCTTTTATCCCTGGAAGCAATTTGAATGAATGTCTCTTCTTTTCTCCCAAAAGTTTCATATGCTCCATAAAAATAATATTAAAGATTCATTTTTATGTGATCAAAACATAAAAATAAATTTGATAAAGATTTTCTGCCCATACTTCTTAAATTTTAAATATGACCTGAAAAAAGACAAGACACTGTGGCAGAAATGCAATTAAACAATGAAGATTAAAAAATGACAAAAATAGTTTAGGAAAATAATTTTTTCAACTTGATCTCATACTAATAGTGAAACAAATATTAATAATAAAAACAATACAGTATATTTAGGCATAGATATAAAAATGGATCTGTTCCTAAAATGACATGTAGTTTTAAGAATTATTTTTGGTGTAAATGTCAAAATTCTGTGAAAATTCTGTTTATTTGGAGGAAAATCTGGTTGATGATATTAATGCAATATAAATTAAGTAAGTATAGAAGACAAGTTTGAGGACTATAACATTTTGGTCACAAGGCTCTGGACATCAAATTCTGATAAAGCTAACAGACACAGGTGGAGATTTTGAGGGTTAAAAGACTGTTTTGTGGGTTCAAAAGTACGTTTTAATGAGTTGTGGCACTGAATTAACAGTCCCCTCTTTAAACTGAGATGATACTTTCTCTCCGGAGGTTAATCCCAAATTCAGTCACTACTGATCAACACGGGGAAGGGAAGTGGGCTGGCATGGGGCCCAGTGACTCCAGTCCTTCAGTTTCTACAAACATGAGTTTTCAAAGAAAGGGGTAAGAATTTCTTGATTATGACATATCAGGACAAAATTTACTTAGGTGGTGAAAAGGAATTATGCATGTCTCTTTCATGTAAGGCTTGTACAGAGTCTCCCCACTTTGTTGTATACTAGTGACAGCTTATGTACATTTCCTCTGATGAAATACTGGCCACGAATGTACAGACACACTGCATCACTTACCTGAGTCTCTGCTATCATATTTTCATCGGGTTTTAGGTGAACGGTGAAGGCCTCTCTCATCTCTCTTACCCCATCAAAGATGACTTCGATTTCAACATTGTGCTGGGTTTCTCCTTCCTTAAACTCGATTTCTGCAAATGCAAAATCACAGATCTAAATCTTTTGCATCTGAACATGGGAAGTTTTTTGCCAAGCGTTTTTGACTGTGGTCCGCAACGAGAAATACATTTTACATTGTGGCCCGGTTATATTTATGTATGTGTGTACATATGTGTGTAAAACAGAACCAAAAGTTTAAGAAACATCGCTTATTCTTTATCTATGCATTACACTCTGATATTTTCTATTCTCTTTTATCTAAAAGAAAATTCTAATCATAAGATACTGATTTGTTGGCCCACAGTTTGAAACGATGCTCACTTATGGGACAACCAGTAGTTCTAATAATGGGACTTACTAGATAAACTCATCTCTCTTCAGAATTTCTAAACCAATAGGACTCAAGTCAAATGAATGAAATTACAGGTATATTCAAATGTGAATGATACTTACATTATGTATATATGTAGGAAAGTTGGATATAAAATTTTGAGTTTTTTATACAATGTCAAATTTTATTTCAAAAAGCTATCTTTTGTTGTTGTTCCTGGAAACTCAGAAAAGTTGTTTTAGATAAATGTTAGCATTTTTTCCCTCGCCCCATCCCTCTCACTAAAAAGAATTGCTTCATTGTCATGAAAATTGAATCCAATTATCAAAATCCCTTTCTTAACCATACATTTTGAAATTATTAAAACGTTAAAATTATTAGATTTTATTGAACTCATGATTAACCAGCTGACTGTACTGTTAACCTTGGAGAAACTATTTTGTTGGTTTTACTATACCTTTGGAGATACCGTTTCAAACAAGAAACTATAAAGAATATAAAGCATAATCATTCCAGTTAGAGGAGATAACAGTTGCAGCTCTCTGCTATAATGGCAGTTAAATCATTATAATTCTAAATTATTAATCTTTTAGAGTCTGACAGAAGAAAATACATCTCTAGTGTATTTTACTTTTTGTACTTCCATTTTTTAATTATCAGGCACAAAGAGGGCTTTTCCTCTTTATCTTTAAAGATAAAGACTTTTTTATCTTTAAAATTAGTTTCCTCTGTTTCTGGGTACAGCAGTTTTTCCTATCAGCCTTAGAGTATCCTTTGAATCTACAGTCTTTGGCGTCTCAGACCCTGAGAAAACTTGTAGAATGAAGATAGCTGATCACTGCTGGCCTACTAATTTGTTTCGTCTCACCTGTATAAGTAGACATTAAAAAATTAGTTCCTAACACTTAAAAATCTGGGAATTTTATAAGAAAATGCAAATTTTTGAGTTCTTTTGCACCTTTCTGAATGGCAACAGTCTATGCCAACTAGGCTACGATAGTATAGGCTTTCCTCCAGAAAGGAATGGTCTTGCTGGTTTAATGACATTTCAATAATTCCATTTTTCCCTCACATTTCCCTTGCTTCGCCCATTTCCATGGCTTGACCTAGCCCTGTCAGCATTCAAGTTTCTGTAACCCCCTGATTTATACAAACCAGATTTCTAAGAAGCTCAAAATTAAATATTTACCTTAAATATGTAAATTATTGTTTCCTGATAGTACACTTGTTAGATGATAGTCAAATTTTTTCATTCGCATTTATCTTTATCTGTTACTTTAGACTTTTTTAGCACACAAAAAGTTTCAACTTTTATTCTATAGTTGTTTTCTGCTTATTTGCAAAATACTGACCTCAATTTGAACCATAAAAAGAAATATTAGAATTTTCCTGAAAAAAATTCCTTAAATTTTTACAGTAAACATTATAAACAGCATGTTGACATTTGTGAGATAGAAGAGACAAACAAGTTGATTTAATGTTATTTAACTTTTTCTGACTTTATTTGCCAGTGATTTAGTATATAGCTATAATTTTCTTTCTGTTTTAGCAAAAAGAATCGTTTTATTTCTAAGAAAAACCATTTCTGTTAAAGGTCGTATTATCAATATTTGGGTTTTCTTTCATGTAAAATCTGCTCATTTAGAAAGACATTTTAGATTTCATAATTCACTAATTAATCAGTTTTGTTTTGTCTTTTGGCTTATATGTGATTTACTTTAAATATTATTCTTAGAGAATAATCTTAGGATAACTTAGATGTTCTATAGTGGTTTATCAAATTTTTTTTATTATATACAAAGAAAATACAAGCTCCTTTGTAGAAGATGCTATTTTTTCTATTGCCTCATAACTTTATTACTGATTCAGTAATACCTATCGGTCACTTTCTAAATTTTGTTTGCAAGTTAGGAGATCAAGAAAAACACCTGAAGTGGCTATGATGCTCATGAACTAACCTTTATTGGTGGTTAGAATGGTTAAGTAGAGTGATTAACTACACAGTGGTTAAGTAGAACTCCAAATAATTCATAAACTTATGGACATAAATTTATGTTTATTCTGTCAGCAAATAATTCTGAAAGAGAATGAGCAAGAGAGAAGAATTGATTTGTTTTAACTACTGATAAAAGTAAACAGAGAAATGGTCCCAAACTTTGCAGAAGGAGAGGGGTAGAAAGCAGCCCTGAGAGGCTCCTATGTCCCAGGGAATTCATGGTCTCTGTGGTTGGTCTTTCACTACACTTTTATTGTCTTCTGTTAACACAAAATTTTCTAGCTTTAGCTTTAGACCGCTGGTGTTCTCTAAGCTAAAATAGATTAACATCCCACTATCATGCGTATTTCAACGTAACAGAAAATCACAGGAAAATTATCACTTAATATGTGATTACTATAACAAAGGCAGAACCAGTAAAATGTTAAAGTAGACTCAAAACACAAGGTCATCTAGCACATCTAAAAATTTCCTGAAGTCTTCTAACACATGTACCCTGTAAGTCATAAGAGAAAATCCTGGAAATAAATTTCATTGTTTCCATTTTTCTGAAGATGAACTGAAAAGAGTGTGCCTATTTTTATTTCAATTGGAAGTTTCTCCTCTTTTTCTCAAGGGCGCCAGCATTAACACACAGCATTGGCAAGATCCATCCGGGGACAGTCCCTGGGAGCCCCGTACCTTGTGACACAGGGTGATAGTCTTCTCCGGAGGTGGCCGAGCCATCCTTGGTGTGGACTCTCACAATGGAGACCTTCGAAGTGTCTCCTTGGCGGATCACTGGAATTCTGATGACGGCTGACTCTCCTGGTTCTTTGGGTTCAGTGACACTAAATTTGGTTTCTCCAAATTTAATAACAGTCTCTAAAAAATTGTGGGAAATACAGACAAATGGAATCATGACTAAAGGGAATGCTTCTTCCCCATTTCTCATGTTTCTTTCTGTGTGAGAGGAGTTTGATTACTGTTACAGTCCTGGCTCCTCCCTGTCCCCTCACTCCATATTGGTGGTGTGTGTCAAAGGATCTGATGTGTGTGTCCCAGCTCCTTCCTGGGAATTAAATAGCTCCTGGAGAGCATGTGCTCTGGGCCGTCCCTGTATGGCTAAATTATACGGTAACAGGCCACTGAACAGGGGAGGGGAGGGAGGAAACTGTTGGCCTGTGAATGTTTGGGATTCAGTGTTTAGGTATAATTCATATTCTCCAACATCAACTTTTTCAGTTTTAATGGTTTATTTTGTTCCCCATTTGTCTTAGTCTTTTTCCTATTGCTTAATTGCTTGAAAACCCTAGTCAGAAAGAGGCGGTTATTTTCTGAGCCATCTAAACCTTTAACATGGGTAGATTTCAGTTCCCAATTTATAGCTGAGCACAAGAAATGACTTCTTACTATCAGCATCATCTCGGATCCTTATCAGAGTTTCATTTTGTTCACCAACTGCAGCCCCGAAGGGGGAGTTGCTTTGTGGAGTGCCCAGTACCAGGCGGAGCTCCTCTTCCTCCTCGTAGAGTACGTCGTCCATCAGCTCAAGGATACAAGGCTTTTCAGTCTCACCTGGAACAAGAGTAATGTCAACGGGTCAATCACATCCCATAGGCCAAAGGGCCACATCTGCAACTAGAACGTAAGCACCACAAAGGCAAGGATATTGCTTTTTTTCTGCTGTATCAGTGCAAACGATAGTGTTTGGCATGTAATAAGCCTTCAAGAGGTATTGCCCAAAGAAGTGAATAAATGTTTGAATACATTCAATGTCAGGCCCGTATTTGTACAAAGACTTTCTTTAATTCTTGTCTTGAAGTTCTGTCACTCAGAAAACAAGGGAAAAAGTAAATACCAATTTTGTTTATGAATTTCTAGCATTATGATCAGGAAGCAAAGTTAGCAGCCTTGGGACTGGTTGATCATTGTTAATTTGACTTCAATACTAGTTTCTAATATTACTAACTTTTGACTTATTGAACAAATCATTGAGCCAAGAACAATTAGGTCTTTGCCTCTAAAAAGTAGGACCAGTATTATACCTTGAACTTTCCCCTATCTAATTCATAATTCTTTAAGACATTTTTAATGCCTATAAAATATACCATCATGGGGATGTCCAAATAAATAATTGCCCAATTATTGACAACCTTCCATTTGTTTTCAATCTTCCATTACTATAAATAATTTTGTGATAAACGTACACATAAGGAAATCTTTCTACACATTTATGATTATTTTTCTTAGACTATATTCCTATAAGTACAATTAATGGATCAAAGTGATCAAATATTCTAAGGCACTGAGTACATATTAAAAATATAGTATC
>CAUYSK010090288.1:0-29741 GCA_963575035.1 Avahi laniger | reverse complement strand
CACATGTACTCACCATCAAATTGGTATTAACGGATCAACACATAAGTGCATATATAAGAATTACATCTATTAGATATTGGGCAGGGGGGAGGGGGGAGGAGGAAGGAGGGGACGGGTATATGTGTACACAAAGAGTGCAATGCGCACCACGCAATAGAATGGACATATTTGAAACCTGGACTGAGGGGGAGAGGGGGGGCAAGAGCAACACATGTAACCTAAATATCTGTGCCCCCATATTATGCTGAAATAAAAAAAAAAAGACATAGCTGATTTTAAAAAAAATAGGACTCTTAAAACCAGTTCAGACAACATGGTTACATATTATCTTCATCACATTAAAATCCTTTAAGACTATCCTCTTCTTTAAGAGAAAATTATGCCAATAAGATTTATTCCATTTTATAGCTAATTGTTCCCCCATACATAGTATCTCCAATGTACGAGTCTCTTGTTCATTCCCATGTAACAAAAATGTTTCTGCAAATATATCTTCCAATTGACTTTGAGATAGTGAATAGTATTCTCATCAATAAATAATAATAAAAACTCTGAAACTAACAACAACTTATATTATTAGCATAGTTTACAATTCCAGATCTTACATTTTATTTAGTGATGAAATAATGCACATTTCCTTTTGGCCTTTTCTGTACCAGATGTATTAGCCTTAAATAGCATGCTGGTGCTTTTCACTGCCTTTAGTCATGGCTGTCATTAGCTAAGAAATCCTGAGAAAAAGTAAAACTTATCAAAAGAAAACTAAAAAAGTAATCAAAAACTCCATCAAAGCATTTAGGTTTGTACCAGGTAGTAGTTCATATAAAAACAGACTCCAGGATTGGGGGGAAAAGTCTAACACTAAATGACTAGTCTGAACATTGCATAGTGAACCAAAAAGCCACAGATGTTTCCAGGTTTATGTCTGAAAATCTGGAAAGATGAATGATTTATATATTTTCATTTTTATGATGGGGAGAGTCAAGTGAATTGTGCCGTAAGTAACAAGTCATGAGATGTTGAAACATATGTTGAAAAGCTCAGTGACGTGGATGCCAAAATTGGTAACCCACTCTGTTCTCACAGCTAAATATATTTTACTTCTAGTTCATATACTACTGCTGCTTTAATACATTTTGTATTAGTTTATGGAAACAATGAAGAGGTGACAAATAACTTTGACTATTTTAAATATTGAGAAAAAATGTCAAATTGTTCTTAACTGAAAACATTGGGTATACGGAGAAAATTAAGTTGATAATATATGATTTAAATATATGCTTTTTGAAAATCTGAGTAAACACTTCTAAGGAAAGGTAAATTCAATACAATAAAATACTTTATTTGCCTATTTTCTACATCTTCTTTGCACAATTGAAAAAAAAAATCCTGAAGCTCACACTCCTGACACCTGCATATCTGAAGACTATTTTTAGGTGTTCATGATGGATCATATTATTAACCAATAAATATCATTACAATTTATAATCACTAAAATAGTCACAATATTTCTTTGAATATGACTCAAAAGTGTTTATATTAGTTCAAACATTCATCTCAATCTTAGAATTGTTTTTCCTACTTTATTTTCCTTTCTTATAAATGTGCTTTCCCTGTCTCTTTCCTTCACAGCCAGGATACCACAAAATGGGCCAACAACTTACATTATCATTGCACAGTTCTTACAAACACACCTCAAAATCCATCCCTTCTAAAACAGCCTTAGACACAAGTGATGTCCCTAACATTCAGCATAATATTTACTGAAGAAAATTTATCAACAAATATACAGTAATTATTCAGTATGGTTAATTTTATAGAAGTATAATATTCTTAGTAGGGGATATGCACAGCTTGAGAAATGTACAAGAATTCTATTTCAGTCTTTCCCTCTCTATATAATAGTCCTCATTTTAAATACAATGTGTTAAATCCCACCTCTTAGTCAAAGTCCAGTTAGAAGACAGAAATCAGACTAGTTATTTTATTTTATTCTTTTGTTGCTGTTGTTGTTTTAGAGACAGGGTCTTGCTCTGCAATCCAGGCTAGAAAGCAGTGGAGCAATCACAGATCACTGTAACCTCAATTGCCTGGGCTCACGCCACTCTCCTGCCTCAGCCTCCCAAATAGCTAGGACTAAGGACTATAGGTGCATACCACCACAATCAGCTAATTTTTTTTATTTTTTTGCAGAAATAGGGTCTTGCTATATTTCTCAGAGTGGTCTTGAACTCCTGGCCTTAAGTGATCCTATTGCCTTGGCCTCCCAAAGTATACATCAGTTATTTTATAACTGAAATAATTAATTAATATAAAGAATTAATATAATTAATATAAAAAATTCAACCAGATATAAAGCTGTTAACTGGGTAACTTAAAAGGTAAGACGAAAGCATGAAGGTGTCACTAAAGGAGAAATTTCAGGAAGCATATCCCCATCTGTACCTAAAATCTCAAATGCCTCATTAATGGGAAAATTGTCAGCCAGTCATCTTCAGCTCATCTTGTAATGGTTCTACATTTTTTATAAGCTAGATGATTTTGCCAATATTTTTACTAAGTGCACAGCCTTACTTAATTTATTTGGGATAAATCAGTTATAATTAATTTAACATTGCTGGTAATACTTACAAAGTGAAAACATACTTTTCAGCAGTGGTGAATAATCACACCTACTTTTAGTTCTTTGTGGAATCTCCATATTGTTTTCCATAGAGGTTGTACTAATTTGCAGGCCCACCAACAGTGTATAAGTGTTCCTTTCTCTTGGCATCCACACCAGCATCTATTGTTTTTGGACTTTTTAATAAAAGCCATTCTGACTGGGCTAAAAGTAGACCTACTGCTTGATCCAGTAATCCCACTACCGGGTATTTACCCAAAGGAATACAAGTTATTTTATCAAAACGACACCTGAACTCGAATGTTTATTGCAGCACAATTCACAATTCACAATTGTAAAGATGTGGAATCAGCCCAAATGCCCATCAATTCATCAGTGTATTAACAAAATGTGGTATATGTATACCATGGAATGCTACTCAGCAATAAATAAGGATGACATAATACCTTTTGCAAAAATTTGAATGGAACTGCGGACCATTATTCTAATTGAAGTATCCAAACAATTGAAAAACAAACATCACATGTACTCACTATTAAATTGGAACTAACGGATGAGCACACCTGTGCTTAGAGGAAAGTAAAACTCAATGGAAATCAAACAGAGGAGTGAGGAGAGAAGGGGACAGGCAAAAACCTACCTAACAGGTACAATGAACACTATGTGGATGATAGGCACAATTTTAACCCTGACTCAAGCATTATAAAAGCTATCCATGTAACCAAAAACATATGTACCCCCATTATATTTTGAAATGAAAAAAATACACCTATCTCTTTATGTAAGAAACTAAGTTTTTTGAAAAGAGGCATATTTTCCAAAGCAGATATTTGAGTGCCCATGTATCAAGTTTTAGAGGGAGATACATGATAGGTAGACACAGATCTCAAGTATATATTTATATATTAATTAACGATTTTATTATAGTAAAATAAGCTTATGAATTTTAAATGATTCCCATATAAACTAATCTTGTGCTGTGAACTTGTTTCCAAATATTACTTTTCAATGCCAAACAATACTTTTTATGAAGTATAGAACTATGACATATTAGAAATATATTATCATATATAAAAACCCATTAAATTCTGTATTACTGTTCAGAAGTATCAAACATTCAAAACTATATAAAATTGTTAATTCATCTGTCATATGAGTGTATTCTACTGAGGAAAGTAATTTTTTGCCTTAAAAGCCTCCCAATTATGTCTTTTTAGCATACAACAGGTATACTCACCAAAATAATTTGATATTTATACATTAAATATGGTTACTGGTCACTTAGATGTATATTAACTCTGTGTGAGTGTTCTATCTTATACCTTTTTATGCGGTAGGTATGAAATAGAACAATCACAGAAAGTTAATGTAAATCACACAGAGTGAACATAAATTTCCAGAACAATATATCTAACTGATAAATCCTGATCTGTTCTGATCTCCAGAATACATATTTGACCAGTCTATACCCCCAGTTGGATATCTCAGACACATCTGAAATGCAGTGATTTCAAAATCAAACCTTCCTTCAGCTTGATCCACCTAAAGTAGCCCATTTTTCTTAGGATAAAGGCAAAATTTCTTAGTATGCACGGGATAACTGGAGATCCTGGCCCAAACATGCTCAGGGAGGCTGAAAGAGTTGAAACAAAGAAAGCCCACCCCCTCCCAGCAGAGCATAGCTGAAAGCATGCTGACCTTTAGGGAAGACTGTCCTACCATACCTGGTGATGCGCACTATAACCCCAAGTTATTGTTTCTTTGTTTACGCTTGCCTATATAACCACGTGCTGTTCCTGGGTGCAGGGAGGGGAATTACCCAGTCTGCCACCACCAGAGCCCTGGCAGGGAATTCCACAAATAAACTCATGTGTCTTTTCTCTGGTCCTGCGGCTTCATTCTTTGGTATCTGTTCACATTATGCAGAGGCTTTAAAGGCCCTTAATCGGCAGGCCCCTCCATTAGTCAGTCCTTTTCACCCTAAATATCTTATTTTCTCACCACCCATTCCTTGGTGATATCCACAGGGACATGAGGCTTTTCAAATGTGCCTTGCTACGGCTGCTTCAAGGGCCATGCACGCTATAGTTCATCTGCTTGGGTTGCCACCATGACCCCACACTGAATGATTTCAGCACACTTCTATGGGTATGTTTTTCCATGGCTTCGTAAAATAAGGCACACCCTTTTTTCTATGTGCTTATTTGACACAGCCAGGTACATATTGAAGTTTGTAATAATAGGCCTGTGATTTTTTTTTTTAATTACCATTTGTTTCCTCCATTAGGCTAAATGTTTTATGTGAAAGCAGGTTAATCTATGTTTGTTTCTGTTTTTTTGTTTGTTTGTTTGTTTTTTACTATTACCTAGAACTGGTAATAGTACTGGTACCAGTTTCCTGGTACATCAAAGGCAATCCACAGACATTTGTTGAAGAAAGGAACAAAGAGAGTGAAGGAGGACTTAACAAGGAAAAATATTTTTTCCTAAATTAGAAAACATCCCAAATTCAGATGATTCAAATAATTTCGAACCCTGACACCAACATTAAGAAACTATAATTTGAAATGCTATATTCTAGTGTTATTAACTGTAATGAGTAAATATCATGGTTATAATATAAATTAAATAAAATAGTACTGATGGCACCCCATATTCTATGCAGATATTCTAAATACAGTAAAATCTCTTCTTCCTTTAGGGAATAACAAGCTAAACTTCATAACTTCAAATATTTGACTTTTTTGACATAAAATCTTTTGATATATAACCATAGTTTTACCATTGAATTTCCTAATTTATGTTGATAAATCTTTAGAAATTTTGAAAATGTGAATTGTTTTCTTCAAATTTAAATCTCCTTTTAAAAATCCAGGCTAAAGCAATGAACTGCTTCAAGGAAAACTGCATTAACCTAACTTACTTGAAACTTCTTAAAATAAGTGCCATTAAAAGGAAATAATATAGCATTTAATGCCTACAATATACTTACATTTCTTTGAGATATAAGTAAATTTGGCTATTTACCTGCACATAAACATGCATAAGTCTGCTTTTATAGAGGGTCATACAACTATATTTTCTGTTGAAAAACCTTACCTTAGCGGGAATTGGACTTAGATACCATTGATAATAGCTCTCATTGGTTGACGGGTAAAATGTTATTTTTTTATAGATACCTTCCCATATATACCTCTTTTTAAAAATGTTTATCAATGAGACCTTTTAAATAAAATAAGATAATTTATCTTGAAGTCTATAGATGTATATTTTTCCTCTTGTAGGGTAGATTTCTTTACCAAAAGAGTGCATAGAATACAGCAATTACTCTTTATAAAGTATATTATCCATACTGTCTTTAAAACCACAGCCCATCATGCCATAGAAATTCTTTTTGATTATATTACAAAAATTTTATGAATTTTTAGAAAGTAACTTCTGTGAAAATACTAATTACAAAATCAGTCCTTAGAAAGATTTAACATTAGAAGAATACCCAAATCCACTTTCACATTTCATCTGATTGGCATGTTTAGATTTTCTATCTGTTTTTTGATAGTGTCCTGTATCAGAAGAATATCATCTCCTAAAATAAATATGGTCAATCAAAAAGATAGACTTGCTATCAATGAATGGCTAATGGAACTGCCAAGGATCCCGTTTGGACTTCTCTCCTTTTCTCTCAAAGACCTGTGATAATTGATCAAATAATTGGTGTAACAGATTGATTTATGGGAACATGTGTACATATTCAGGTGCTCAGAGACCCATTAAGAGCCATCACCCTGTTGTCATAATTGAAGCTCTAATAGTACTTGGAGAATGGCAGGAGTATTATGTAACTGCTAAAGTGAAATTCCTCACTTGGGCTCCTGAATTCTATTTAATACATCCACAAAAATGTTTTAACCACCTCACCCAGACACCATTCTTTAATTTTTTCTCTTTTTTATTTTTTATATGAATATTCAAGAAAATTTGAAAATCAGAAAAAAATCATATATTTTTAAACTAAAAAGAGCAAAACAGCATTCCCCTCTTACCTTTTTGTTTGCACCTTGCCTTTGCTCTTATATAGGTATACTTTTTAAATATTACTTAATATTGCAGTGTATGTATCATTTAGAATTAGGGTCACCTTTGCAAAAGAAGCTGTTTCCATATCCCCATGGATCCCATTGTGCTTTCACTACCAAGAACCACAGCTTTATCTCTCTTTGTTCAAGGACTGCCCTCCAGCTTCCGGAGTACATGTTCCCTATGAGCATGGAAAAGCTTGTGCATTTGCAGTCTTTCCACAAGCATCCCTTGTCAAGTATCTGATGGAGGCAAAGATATTAATCATCCAGTTCCTTTGTCCTAATCAGGACCACTTTGAGATATGACCTATACTTTCTCCAGAGCTCCCCTTCTGGATGAACCAAGGTTTGCCCACTGTGGGACTTTACAGGATATTTTCTTGACTTCCTTTATTTCTTGGTTTCATTTTCCTACTCCCTTGCCAGGTTTTCCTGTGAATATTTCTTAATAAATCAATCTCAAATAAATCCTGATTTGAGAAACTGCTTCTGGGGAATCCAATATGAAATAAGATATAAGTAACAGAAAAAAAATGGTTAAAGAAAATAATTTTTTTGATCTCAAAAGTAAAATATTTCTTATGGAGGGGGTTCACAGATGGTTCCATGTTAGAATTAGCCAAAAGTATAATCCATGACAGATTTGGAAGACAAAGTGAAGCAACCACCATTACTCTTTGAACACTGCCATAGTCAGATGTGGTGATGAATAAATAAAGAGGTGCCTAGCTAGTTCTTGCCTGTCATAACTCTCTTCTGCTTTTTTCTAGCACTTCTTCCCAGCTGGGTAGACCAGTTGACCACAGTAAAGCCAGGTGGATCACCAGGAATAAGGTGTGGACCCACAGAAGCGGTGGCTACAGAAAGTGAATAGCTGCCCATAGACGGCCACATGAGTTTCCTCTCTTCCACTTTGGAAGCTAGAAGAGGTTAACTTCTCTGATTAACTTGTTATTGCCTCCTTCTCTGATTTTCCAGTTCCCCTTCCAGGCCATCACTTCTGCAGATCCTTTCACAATGGTGCACAATCTGATTTGCATATGAAAGCCCTTATCTATAATGGTCATAACGACTTATGCATAAAGTGACTCACATTTAATGGTCATTTCATAAAATTTTGATGAGTAAGTGGATGATGATTTCACTGGAAGAGGTAATTTACCAAAAAATTGAGGAATTATATCCCCCAAATATTACATACTTCCTTAAACCTAATAGAATTGAGTTCAATCATAAGCAGTGAATGTATTTGCTAAACTTAGAGATTCTTATTTTATGTTCAGAGAATTCATAGCAATTCTCTTACGAATTTAGAAAACAAGCAAAATAAAAGCATAGGTGTAGAATACTCACTTCCCCAGTTGATAACTCAAATTGATCAAGCACTCAATGTAGAAATCATTACCTGTCTAATTGGTACATAGATAAATGTGTCCAAAAACAACATGATTTAGTGTCTATGCAAATAAATTGTATCATATTGAACTTTCTTTTTCTTGCTACACAAAAGAAAGTCATTTCTAGATGTCCACCCAGAAAATTTTAAATAATTTATGGTTAAATATGTCAAATTTTATGCACTGAAAAAAATTAAGGCTTGAGAAACTAGTGTTTAGCTAATGCATTTGTTTAAAAGGATTCAAAAATATCACTTGTTTTTCTAGCTTTTTGATGAAGAAATCTCAAAGAATCACTTTGAATGATAATGCAGTGCCTCAAATAGCCATGATGCTTAACAATGAAAAGGGGAAATAAAAAATGAGAACTGGATCCAAAGATTTATTGTAAATATCAGAAACCATTGAATGCAATGGAAACTCATAAAAAATCATTTTTCAAGCTAAATCCTTACAGTATATTATTTATATGTCAACTGTTAATACTGCCCTCATTATTCATTCTCAAAATGCTTAATAAATTTTATTGGAAGTATAAGCATGCTATTCCAATTCAAGGTAGGCTTTATTCTTGATATTTCAATTAAATTACCAGCTTTTCCTCCTACTCCACACCTCTCACCTCCAATAATATTTCTAATTATTTTTTCAGGACAGAAAATGAATTATGACATGACCGTATAATAAACTTTAACATTTTCCATGAACTCTTATTTAGTTAAGTTGCTTAAAATTCTGGACTGTACATGGGTGTGTGTGGAGGGGTCTCAATGTGACCTTCAAAGGGTTTTAATATGCTAAGGATTTATAGGTGATTCTGTTGTGAAGTTGGTATTTCAAACCATTTTTGTTTAGATAGATATAGATACCTATCTCAAAATACTTATTTTAAGTATCTTTTAAAAGTAAAGCAGTATTTGATAGCATTTTCAAATCAAGTAAATTGTGGAAAATGCCAGCTTCATCATCTATTAGCTGTATGACTCTAGCCTCATTCCTCCTCTCCGAGATGTGAGTTTCCACGTATATAAAAAGAGGGAAGCTATCCAGCAAGTCTGCCTCATGAGTAGTCCTAAAGTTCAATTGAATTAATGAATACACAAACATGCTTTGTAAACTCTAAGTTTGTGGGAAAAAAAAGTGCTTTCACAAGCCTAGATGAAAAAAAGAAACAAAAAACACTGTGAATTACACCGTATGTGTGCTTTCTTTAATCCTTCCTTTACAGGTTCCACAGCCTTTCAGTAATCTCAAGCGCTTTTGTGATCTCTCACATTCCATCTGTAGCACCCATCAGATATTTTTCATCTATTCAGATGAATATGCTACTAGTTATCTAATATGCTAATAGTTATCTATACCCCTGGGAACAACTGTGTGTGTCCTATCCTTTCCTGAGATAGGCTTTGATATAGATGACAAGAAATTGCGAGCAATGACAAAGGTCATCTGAGGGGGAAGAGTGTGCAGGTAAAATAGCAACGGGAACTACAAATGATGTATCTCCAGAAAACACAGCTTTGCTCTTTCCAACACTGTACTGCCACCCCAACACAGAAGTTACCTGTGGGGCTCAAACTGCCAGAAGGTAAGATAAAGGCCAGCAAGATCGGCAAGGCTCTCTTAAAATTGTTGAGGACACGAACAATGATGTTTGTCAGCCTTATTAATTACAAGAAAACAACTTCCATTTGGATCCTTATTTATTTACCTGTTATTCTTAATGGGTTCATGATATATTGTGGAAATTGTCTGAAATATTTATTTCTGTAATGTACTTTGGGAATTTCAGTCATTATTTATATACCACACAAATAGAGTTCCAGGGTAACAGAATAAAACCTAGTCATGTTTTGGTTTTGGATCTTTTAATAAATAAACTTATGTGGTTTAAGTAGTCTCTCTTGGCCTCTTAAGATGGATGCCATACTACTCATTCCTGCTTATAAGCTGGAAGTGGGGGGTGGGCAATTGATGAAGTCAAGCAACTGGACTTTCTGGACCATTTGCTTCTAGTTAGTGGGACAAATGTGCATGAGATACAAGAGTGCAAAGAGACAAACACTTACATCCCTGCCTCCCTCCATTCAGCCAGGTGCCTTCTTCTCCTTCACACCACAGCTCCCAACCAGAGTCATTTTCCATGGCTATACATCACCCTGTGTTCCTATGACCCTACAAGAACCCCTCCCACTGCCCCTTCCTTCATAACTAGGTTGGGGTTTCCTATTTTTTGTTAGCAAATGAATTTCTTCACTATTTTCTCTTAGCTTTCCTCACCCTGTCCCTATCTTTGGAAAAATTCCCTTTATTAAATTTCTTTTGAATCATATTTTGTATGGTTTTCTGGGTCCCTTAAAAAACCCATGATGTATAAAATAAATAATTAGGTTTGTAGGGTACCCATACTTGTTCTTCATTAATACTAATCATATTTTTAATTTAGAAAACAAACAAACAAAAAGACTAGCAAACAAAACTAACAAACATGAAACATCTGTTATTTACCAAAGGAAAAATAACTAACCAGCAAAATTTTTATTCTGTCTTACTTGGAAAAAAAAAGTTATATTCTATTTCCTCTGATTTCTAAAATAAGATAAGCTGAGTACCACAATAGAAAGAGCACAGACTTTGGAATGAGAAAGACCTCTGCTAGACCCAGAGCCCTGATTTTTCTATTCTGTGTTTGGTGGCTTGTTAGTTCATATCTCTGATCTTTATTTTTCTCATCTGCCAATAGAAATTTCTGGAAGCTGGCAAATTCAAAATCTGCAGGGTAGGCAAAAACTCTAGCAAGAGTTCATGTTGCAGTCTGGAGTCTGAAGGCAGTCTGGAAACAGAAATCCCTTCTTCAGGAGTCCTCACTCTTTTCTCTTAAGGCCTTTGAGTGATTGGATGAGGCCAGTTATGTAGGGCAATTTCCTTTACTCAAAATCTACTAATTTAAATGCTATTCACATCTAAAAAATACCTCACAGGCTCATCTCAACTGGTGTTTGCAAAAATTTTCTCCCATTCTATAGGTTGTCTGTTTGTTTTTCTGACAGTTTCTTTGGCTGTGCAGAAGCTTTTTAATTGATCAGATCCCATTTATTTATTTTTGTTGCTACTGTGATTGCCTTTGGGGTTTTCTTCATAAATTTTTTGCCTAGGCCAATGTCTAGAAGAGTATTTCCAACATTTTCCTCTAGAATTCTGGCAGTTTCACTCCTTAGGTTTAAATCTGTTCCTCAGCGTGAGTTGATTAATGCCCAGCCATTCAGTTTTTAGTGCGTTAATTCCAGGAATTCCAGGCACTGGAGCAGTGTGCTACTGACATTTCGGGCAGTGAAACCATTGGGTAAAAGGCAAATGTGGTTCTTTCTCCAAGATACAGCTCAGACCCTTCCGTGTATTTCCATTTCTGCTGTTAGCACACTCATCCAAACCTCCTAGGCCAAAACACCCTCCTAATTAGTTTCCCTCTTGCTCGTCTAATTCCATTGAATCCCCTTTCTCCACCCGGTAATCAAGTTACTCTCCACAGCACAGCGTGGCGCTCTCTCCCTCGCAAGCCTCTGAAAGCTTCTCTTTTCTTAGAATAAACCCCAAGTTTGTAGTATCGTCAGCAAAGCCCTTCCTATCTGGCTCCTGTCCACTTCCACGACCTCCTGTCATCTCAGTGTCCCTGTGTTCCTTCATTTCAGTCACATTTCTCTTCCTTAAGCACATGGAGCTACCTTCTGCCTCAGGGCCTTTGCACCTCTGGATCCCTTTGCCTGAAGGGCTCTCTTCTCACCGGTAGTTTGTAGGGATGGCTCCATCCCATCCATGCATCTCAGCTCCGATATTACTTCGCCATCCCCCTTTGTATTTTCGAGCTCATTGCACTGTCTCTTTCATTCATAACACAGTTATTTTCTAGTTCACGCATTGGTTGGCTTGTTTGTGGTCTATCTCTTCCATAGGAAAGGCAAGCTCTGTGGAGGCAGGGCCTTTTTCTGACTGTTTGCCATTTTATCTTTAGTAACTGCATAATTCATGGTATATAGTGGCCCCTTATTAAATATTTTAGGAAATAAATACATATGAAATGAGTGAATTGAAGAATTATGTTGTCCCAGGGGGATTGTCTGCACCATCTATGATTGGTCACATATGGGATCTTTGAAACCATGACTAAGCCGTGGTTATTTTTCTTCTTTACCAGTAACTCTATTATAGTTTCTCTCAGGAGAGCCCATGTTCTCCCATACTCTGGATGATGTGTAATACCGTCTCTCCGTAACCTTCCCTGGACACACACACACGCACACACACACCCCAAAGGGGAGAGTCCTGGCTCTAAGGTGCTGTCAGAGCCGATTAAGCTGGCCAATTAGTTGACTTCTGTTCTCCCCGAGGAAGGAAGAGTGCAGGTTAATTACCTTCAAGTCTCACCCTTCCCGCATTCTTATTTTTATTTTTAGACTTCCCACAGCCATGCCGCTGTCCTTATTAGCGCTGCTCCTGGGTAGATTAAGCAAACTTTTTAGCTATTGCTGTGAGCTATTAAATCACAAAGAATAAATCCGAGCCTCAGCTACTGAGCAGGCTGAGCCAGATGCTATGTGAGCCCCGTTGCGGGGACTGGGCTGCGCACACCTTCAGCACTCAGCGCTCGTGCCTTGGGACCACTGTAGCATCACGGCTGGAGTTCAGCTTTGAGAGCCCAAGAGGCTGGCTGGGATTGCTGGCTCTGCCACTTCCCAGATGTGGACTGCTCTATGCTACTTAGTTTCTGCGTCTCAGGTTTTTCACCTGTGAAACAGGAATGATTATTCAACCTTCCCATCTGTTGAGAAGCGGCATATGCAAAACCTTTAACACAGTATCTGGCACCTACAAACCGCTCCAAATATGACTCGGGAAACGGTAAACACTGACATTTCTTTGGATCATATGTGTTCCTGCTTCTTACAGAAGCTGCTTTGTCTCCAATTTCAAAGAAAGTAAGATCCCAAAGCAAACAATCAAATTGCCATCATTTAACAGAAGCTTACTGGATATGAGGCAGCTGATGGGGATGAAAGAGGCAGAGGACACAGTCTTTACCATCGCAAAACACAGAAGCTTATCGACGGGACATGATATCCATATGAGAAAAGGGTAGTTCTGTGTAGAGATACAATTAATGGACAGAGAACTAAAGAAAGAGGGACTCACAAAAGATGACGACATTTCTGAGGTCAAATGGTCAGGACTGGCCCCTTAGAGAGTGTGGGAGTTGGGCTGGACCTCAGAACAGAGATGGGATTTGGTTGAAATGCCAAGTGTGTGATTAATAGAAGGGAAACCAATGATTGATTGATTGATTGGAGTAAAGGGAGAGCTAAATAGGTGACCCTGTGGAACTGACTTTTGATCGAGTCATGCAATCACGGCCACCAATATTTGCTGATGGAAAACATCTCATACGTAGACGCCACCAACTGTATTAATCCATGACCTAATCTTCCCAACAACCAGCGGAGGTTGTTTCTCTCGGTGTCCCATGTACCAGTGAGCAGACTGTGACTGTCGAGAAAGGCCTTCCAGAAGAGCGTGCACCCAAGGGAAGAGTGAGTACCTAACCTGGGTGCTAGGGTGGAGGGGAGATTGGAGATTTCAATAGCAAATGGATCTGACAGTCTGAGGGGAACAAGGACACAGTGAGTTCTGGAAAGAAATGGAGGTAAATCAGGAGACCAACACTCAGGTTGCATTCAGATTCTTAATGGGATGAGTTTCTGAAAGGAAATATACACAAGGGCTGTCTGGAAAGTATCCAGCCTTTGCTCATAGAATGAAAACATAGTACATGGCTGGATACTTTCTGGACAGCCCTCATAAATATACACACATGTATTATATATATATGTATATGTGTATGTATACATGTATACACATGTAATATGCATATACATATGCACATATTATATACATATATACATATTATATACATATATATAAAATAAATATATATATTTGATTGTTTCTTTGCCAACTGTAATTATTTAAAGATCCATATAGCTCCTTTGTTAGCCCCTGACATTTAGAGAGACAAATATAATTCTGGGTTGTTGTTTCTTTGGGTTGAGGAACAGTTGGTTCTTGCTGTCAGTCAGTGTCAGTGGCCTTCTGGAATCTGTCCAGAATACATTTTCTTGCAGTTAGAGTATTTAAATTGGGTTTAGCTATTTAAAAAAAAAAAAAAGCTGACATGCAGAAAGTTAGACTTTCCTCAGTGCTTCTAAAATATCTATTAGTTGAAGTCAACAAGTAAGGATAGACTCCATGCGATTTATCTGGAAAAGTTCCAGGTATTATGAGAGGTAGGGTCTCGAACTTCTAAGAGGTTGCCGTTCCTGGGAAGACAAGGATGTGAATCTTGACTTCTTTTTCTTTCTTATTCTAGCAACAGATACGTTTCCACTGGGCCAGATTTGGCTTCATATAACACAAACCTTAAATAATAGTGGCTTAAATAAGGTAGAAGTAATTTTTTTTTCTTTTACGTAACATGATGCTTGATCTTGATGAGGCATTGTCTTTAGGCATGTGAAGTGTCTTAGCATGTGGTTTCTATTGTATCTTCTGAGTTGCTTCATGATTGTGACTTACCGCTCACCTTTCAGCCACTGCGTGAGCATTCTAGACGGGAAGAACAACACATAGAGAAAGACAAAAACGGCATATTTCAGCTAAATAAGACGCTTTTATAAAGCTTTGCTGAAAATCCTACCTAACAGCTTTTGATTGTGTTTCACTCACCGTGCAAATCTGTAGGAAAGCCTGGCAAATGTAGTTTTTAACTGGCCACATTACCACCTGTTAGTAAAGAGGAGAGCAGAATAGATTCCAGGAAGTCATCAAGAAATATCTGCATAATACATCTCTGGGGTAGCTAGCCCTGGCCTAACAAAGCCTCTAATGTTTTCTTTGACATTATCCCAGAACTCAATGGTAGGACATGTGTTTTGCATGTCTGAGGTCCTGTATTTGAATTTTGGCATGTCCTGATTTCCAGGTAGCATGAAGGAAGAAGTACAAATTCTAGAGTCTATAAGACCAAGGTTTATACCCCCAGGTTGACTGTAGTATAGTAGAATAAACCTGGAAAAGTTGCTTAACAACTCTAAGTCTCTTTTTTCTTGCTTATAAACCACCATCTCATAGAGTTGCGTTGAGAATCAGTTGAGATTATGAATATAGAGGACTTAGCCTTGTGCCTGCAATAAAATAGATGCTTAAGAAATGTCAGCGGTATTTGTTGTATGCTCAAAGTTGGAAGCTGATTCTTCAAGGATCAAACCATTTTGGCTTGCTGAATAGCAGAGTATTAGAACAGGTATTAAACAACCCTAAATATGATGATAGATGTATGTTTCACATACTTTTGGGGTGTGTGTATGTGTGTGTACGTGTGTTTCTCATGTGCATATAAATGTATTTCTTTTCATTAAAACCTGGGCAGTTTTGCTGAAGTATAATCAATGAACCTAAATTTGCTTACATATTCTTAAATAATTGTCAGCCAGCAGAGAAAACAGATTGGACTTCAGAAAGATAGATTTACACATGTTCCTTTGATTTTGACTGATGCCTCTTTTCAAGAATTAGAAAAGATATAACTAAGGCAACACATGCTGGACCTTTGTTTCCCTCAAGCTGGGAGAGGTCAGGAGTTACAATTTTGTAAGTCTATCCCACTATAAATAAACCCAATACATAGAAACTCTATACAGGAGGGGGAAAGGCTTTACACAAAGGATTGCCTTTAGGGCGCTGTTAAATATGGCACCGTGTACCATGCATTTGGAATGTGTTTTGACTTAAATCCAAATAGTCAGAATGCAGCCCTTCTGTAAAGCAAGGCACACCCACAAGAGGATAGAGGCTCTTCTGGAGACCAGCAGAGTCATGGCTGTATTTAAATCAGTGGGGACAGAAATCATGGCTGCTCTGGGGTTGCTGCAGCACTTCGGCTGACAAGCTGCATGGCACTTCTCCATAGTGACTGTTCTTTACCTGGAATGGCTTCTCCATGGCAACCCCTTCACGGGGTGCATTCGTTGCTTTTCCCTTTTTAAAGTGAACACATTGGGGAGGAAGTGGAATATGCATGTTTGAGTTCCTAAGTGGAAAAAGGGAGGGAGCAACAGACACCAGGGAAAGGATTTATTTTTTTTCTTTTTCTTAATTTGCCTCCTTCTTAGAGGGATACAGGTCTAAAAGAAGTGATTAAAATACACTTCGTACATTGGGTTCTGTCTTCCATCAGCAAGCATCCTGGAGAAACATGGTTTGGATCAATTAATCTGTATCACAGTTGATACTACGTTTGAGCCCGGTGGTTTGCTGAAATGTCAAAGGACACGTCAGTCTCCTTCCTACCTGTTCATTCAGGACTGTCATCCGCCCCTCAGGCCTGGAGGATTTGGCTCGGGGAAAAATCTCAGAATAGTGTTTTCAAGGATATGAGTTTTTAAAAGGGAGAACTGAGAGCACCAGAATGATTTTTCTGTTACAGGCGAGGGATATTGTTTTCTGAATTCCTTTCTCAAGGTCTAGACACAGGAGTACTTTGTGGGGAAAAAAAATCTCTCTTCTGTTCTCGTGGAATAAGTTAAGCGACTCCTCCAAACAGAAAAATAAAGCAAAACAAACAAAAACCCTCAAGCATTCAATCACTTGAAACTATTTCTTATAAATGCCCTGTTTTTTTTTCCCCCTTCCCAAATAATCTATTTTTCTTTGTCCTTTCAGTTTTATAATTAAATGAAAGAACAAGCCTTGACTAGGTGTTGACCTCCTCCAGTGTTTTGGCTTTCTTGAATAATGTATCCATCAGATTATATATACAGTAAAAAAGAGTTTGCTCTTAAACCAAGAAAGTATGTTCCAAATCGTAGCGTATCTGTGAGTGGCAACAGCAGTAGGGAGTGGGACTCTGCAATATACCGCATGATAGAAAGTTCTAGAAACCCGATGGTATCTTGGAACTATACAAAAAGCAAGTGAAACGATGATCAGTAAATCTATGAATGCAGTTTCCCAACTCTGAAATCTTGCCTCTAGGCTTAAGTGAAAGAGAAAAAGATAAAGGGAAAGGATGCCTCTCACATGCATCACTGGCCTTGATAGAGACGTCCTTTGAACCTGTAGTGTGTTGGGCGGCTGTGGTCAGAAAGTGAAGGCAGAAACAGCAAATCACAGGAGGCAGGTAAGGAAAGGTCCAAATAGGTCATCTTCACATCTGGCTGGTGCTTAAACTTGTTATTTTCCCATAAAAATTGTTGAGAGAAAATAGGAGGTCTGTTATTTAGCAAAAAAAAAAAAATATGCTGGTAGCTCTAAAGAACTAAAAAGTCCAAACCCCTATCTTGCCACTCCACAGTTACCTTTACAAAAGGTGTTTTCTTGCAGCCAAATATCCTATTTGCTAACACACCTGACTTAATCTTAGCTACTATATAGGGGGGGAAAATGTGGATTCTATGAGCAGATATTTACCTCCCAAAAGTTAGAGCAAAGAACTTGAAAATGCCTAATGAAATAGATTTGCCAATGCGCAATGTGTGGTGCAGTAGCCCAATAGATCTGCTGCTACTTGGGGGTCCTAAAGAGTTACATGGTAGAGACATTTGTTGTTCACTGAATATCCGTGTGCTCCCCCATATTCTCCAACCTCCTTGCAGTTGAGCAGAGCCACACGACAAGTGGCAGCCTAAGAGTAGAATTGCTGTGTTATTTGTGGGCTGAAGCATTTAAGAGCCAGTGCGAGATCCCCCCAGGTTTAGGTGCCTCAGCACAGGAAGCATGTCGGCTGGTTAGAGCTGCAATGTGAGAGTTCTCAGGAGCAGTGCATAGAATATAAAGGTCTAGGAAACTTGCTTATCTTGCATCGTATTTTGTGGCTTATGTTAAGTGAAAGATTCTGGAATTGTCCACCATGACAACACAGCTTCCTCTCTCCTGACTAGTAAACACAAAATGTGCATTCCCAAGGTTGATTTCTTCAGTTATTATGTTTAGTTCATAAGGAAAGTGGTCAGAGCAATTACTAAAACCATAGGCTTTGGAATTAGGCAGAGCTGGATTGGAATCCTAACTCCACCACTTATGAGCTGATGGAACATGGACAGTTATTTAATGTCTTGGTGCCTCTGTTTCTTCATGCGTAAGTCAGAAACTCCTCTTACATGAGCAGTTCATACAAAATAACAAAAGCATTTTGCACACTAATGAATAATACATGGTATGGATTCAATAATGTTGATAGTTGTACTTGTTCTCACCTATTGGTAATTGGTTTTTATAATATTGAGGTTGCATTTATTTAGCAGGGAACTAAATCGCTGCAAGTCTTTTCAGGGTGGAGTTAGGCTATATGTTTGACACTGCTGGAAGTTGCCAGAATTAATGAAACTGGGGCTCTAAAGGCCACCGTCAAAGAGAGAAACTGTGAATGCACCAACATGTTGACAGTCCCTCTGCTTGGTTAATTACTGCCTTTGAGTGTGGCCATGTAGATACAGGCAGATTGTTTTTGTCCCGTGTTTTAGATTTGCACTGTTGTACCTTTAGAATTCTGGGAACTACCAACGTATTTTTAATTATTTAGAAATTCCGCTGGGAAATGAATTTCTACTGCATTGTTATATCCATCATTATATATAATATTTATTTATGTTAGCACATGCAAACATTGACATACCAAATATCAGGTCAATTAATCTTAGAAATTAATTGTGTATTTAAATAGCAGTAAGGGGAGAAATATAAACCATTGGAAGTTAGAGTTGGGAATATGTTCTGTTAAGTGAACACTGTTTCAATAATATGTGGAAATGAATAATTCTCTACCTACTACCAATGTAACAATGTACTGTAGGTATTGGTTTCCTTCATATAATCTGCCAGGAATTCAGTGGGAAACAGGGCACACTATGGGGAAATATTGATTCGCCATGGGCACAGTGAATCTTGTTATGATAAGCAGAGTCTGTGGTCATTTCATTTCTCATTCTCTTCTTTAAAGAAAAACTAAATATATGGAATTGCTTATTGAAATTGGGATGTTTAGATTGCTTCCTTTCATAGAATGAACTAGAAGATTTCTTGGGCCTCAGTAAATTTTTCATGACCTGGACACCCTAAGGTCATGAAAAAGTTGAGATTATGCAAGAATGCCAGCTTTGCTTTTTCCATTTTGATTAAGCCTGGAGTCTGGTATGGGAATCCCACCCAATCAATAGCAAGTCCCAATTACTTATGTGTACTCCTGCTATATCTCACCCCATGGCAATATGGGAAACTGAGAATATTGTGGTTAGGAGTACAAGTTCTTTATTATTGGCTGACTCTACTGCTTACTAGTTATATGTGACCTTGGGCCATGTCCCTCAAAGAATCTCAGTTTTCTTATCTGCAAAATGGAGATAATTATAGTACTTACCCTGTGAATGGTTGTCAGGACTAAATGAAATAATGTATGTGAAATTCTAAATAAGTAAATAAATCCTAGGCATCACCCAAGTTGGCTTTCCTGTGGTTCGCTGGGTTCAATTTCATGCCTGCATCTAAAACTGCAGAGAATAATACACAACAGAGGAAGTAAAGTGGTGTCATGTTTTGGCCTGTTATGCCATCTGTCTATTCACAGCCTAGGTGGAAGGGTCATTTGGTGACAACTGCACTTGACATTGGTTATCAGAATTGATTCAGAAAATGCAGCTGGCTTTGGGGCCAGTGTCCTTCTTCACTCCTTGCATATAAAGGTGATCTGCTCCTAAAACTGAAGGAAGAAGCCTGGGTCTTTTTCAGAAATTGCTGAGTATGATGCTTTCTTATTAGAATATGAAAATAAGCCTCCTTTTCCAGAAAACCCTTACAGATTAAACTAGTGCATTTCCCAATCAAGAATTATACCCTTTCCTCCTCAGTCATCTTGAATGATAGCCACTATTTTTGGATCATACATTTCTTAATGGAGGAAGTGTGTGTATTACCAACTCTTCTCCCTCTGCAAATATTTTTCAAGAGCCCATTCTGCATGAGTCTCTGTGTTGAATACTTTCCTACCACTCACCTGAGGTGCAACCTGGGTTAAGTTCCTGAACGTCTTGTGCCACCATATGCAAAATAAAGGTAATAATGGTATCTACCTCATGGAGTTGAATGTGAGAATTCAGTGCATTAAAGCACATAAAGCACTAAGACTAGGGCACACTGAAAGTGCTCGGTAGGCAGTAGTCAGTATTACCTTTACCTCTAATTTTTAGAAGAGCAAATGGTCTCAGGCCAAATAATTT
Organism: Avahi laniger; assembly: GCA_963575035.1. NCBI lineage: Eukaryota > Metazoa > Chordata > Mammalia > Primates > Indriidae > Avahi > Avahi laniger. Next base: position 9,325 of record CAUYSK010090288.1, on the reverse strand, counting down.
GTCCAGGGTTTTAGACCTCACTCTGCCTACCTCCAAAATCTTAGCATTTAGGTGCCCTGCTTCCTAGCATCCACCTTACACAGCTACGAATCTGATGCTCTTTCCTCTTTAAAAACCACTTATAGTTCGTGAAGTGAGCCCAGTGAGCTTAAGAAGAAACTTACTATATTTGGAGAGAGATATGGCAGAAATGTCCTATAATGGATTTAAGTTTCTGCTTGCCAATGAGGTTTTCAGACTGGATTTATGCTTAGGATCTGGTACCCAAGCTAATCTCCCCTTCTTGCTTTGGGAGCCTTAGATCTTTGGAGTCTAAGAATAATTAAAGGGTGCCAAATGTCAATGACAGCAGAAAATTTGTGAGAATCTGCTATTCTTATGCAGCCAGACTGCAGCATGAGAGAGAGGCACCTATTTCTAAGGTAGACACGTTTTGAATGAGACTTGAATAGCTCACAAGAAACTAGTTCCAGCCCAGCTATACATAATATACTCTCATTTTCAGACCTTGATCAACTGAATTCCATAACCACCCACATCCTATGATAGGAGGGAAGGAAGTAGGTACGTCCTTTATCAGGAGAGAGGACTCGGGTGGTCACCAAGTGCAGTGGATGCTTCTATTTTTACCTAACTAGCTTCTATCTCACCTTTCCTGGTATTCCTCTGGACTCTTGGTTTAATTGGCTCAGGTGGGGTGCCAACTGCAGGAGTAGACACATGACCCAGGCCTGAGCAAAACAGACTAAATTCCAACACTTACTCCAGAGTTATTGGGGAGATAAGTTTTGGTTTGTTGGCCTTGGCAGTGCAAGAATGCTGGCTTGGAGCTCCTCAGAGCCACTGCTGCAGAGGGCGTTGCCGAGAGTGAAGCCAACACAAAGAAGCCAAGCCTAGAGATGGGAAGAGACACATTCCTGATTACTTCTTTTGATAAACTGAATACCATTTGGCTTGAAGCTTTCCACTGTGCTTTTCTTCTATGATGAGGGTTTATAGATACCTTCCTATTTATTCCTTAAGACAGTTTTAGTTGACTTTCAATCATTTGTCACTGAAATGTACCAGTTCAGCAAATTTCATCTCCGTTCTAAGATGTTTTCCCTCTCAGGTCACTTTTACCTTCTTTTGAGCACTTGGCATGATATGAAACTTCATCAATAGTTTCTGAAGAATCTGAGGTTACTAAGCTTCTAGACTCTTGGGTTCTGCCCTTCCATTTCTAGGTTAGCAGAATTACCTACATTGTGTGTGTCAGATTAGGAAAGATGTTTTCTTCATTTGTCTTGTAAGATAAAAAGAATAGAGATCATCTCCAGGGTAGTTCTGTTTCATACAGGAGGAAATACTAAAGATTAATAGAAAATTGCTTCTAATCCCATTCAAGCTCCTCCACATCTCAAGAGGGAAGTGTTAATATCAATCTCTGTTGTCTGTGGGGAAAAGTGGAACTTGGAGAAGTTCAATATGTTGCCAGAGATGACACAGTTAGTAGCTGATATATCTGGGATTCAAAACCATGTAGTCTTATTTGCATGTGACAGAAAGGCAAGCTGGGAACCTGCAGCCTTCTTCACGTAGGGACACCTTTAATCCAGACCCCTTGTGCTTTGGTGTGGATCCCAGAGTTCTCGCCTCACTTCTGTTTCCATGGTGCACCAGGCATATATAGTCCTTGAATATTCTCGCATTTGCTGGGGGTGGGAAACCTTTCTCCAGACCTCAGCTTCAGATGCTGCCCACCCAACCATCTGTGGCAACAGATTTGTGTGTTATCAATTAAAGTCTAAAGGAAGTTGGCAAAACCTCCTACTCTAGCAGGGTGGGCTAAAGAAGTTCCTGTTAAAACAGAAATGGGTTGCGTCTATGACAGTGGTGGTTGGTAGCTTTCCAAGAGCACTTTAAATACAGCCCATGCCATGAATTGCTCAGCTCTGATTCTCTTTAAGAGATGCTTCTCAGAGGTGGCTGGTTTCCATAGAGTGGATCAGTGCATAACTAAATAGGGTTGCCCTCGTGGAAAGCAAAGCAACATCTACCATTCGGAGCATCTGTTCTTAAGATTTTCACTTGGGAACCACTATTTTTTAATCTACAAAATCTTTATATACATATATATATATAATAGCCTCTGGAAGACTATCCATCTCTTTAAGATGCCTCCCCTAGGGAACCCCAAAATATCAAGTATACAAAAGGGCCAGTAACTTTAAGATAGACACATCCCCCTATTTTGTAAAAATTCGTTGCTGTTTTTACATAGCTAGATCACTTAAATTTTTATAGAGAAATTTGTAAAACATATTTTGAACATCTACTGTATGCTATTCCCTGTGGTGGGCTCTGGGAGAATAAAAATTAATCATACATGATTTCTACCCTCATGGAACTTACTGTCTAATAGCTAAATAGAGAGTTATGTCAGTCTGGGCACAAAAAATGGATTCTACCTTGGCTTATGAAGAAATGTGTTTCTGAATCACAAGAAATTTAGTGCCATTATAGGTAGGACTTTGTATTCACAAACATTACATTATCCATCCTCTACTTATATTACTCTGACAGTGATATACAAAGAATAATGACCTCCTTTTCTCTGTTCTGTAACATTTATCAACCTTGGCATGTTCACTTTCGGGCCATAAAATTCCTTGTTGTGGGGACTGTCCTGTGCATTGTATGGTTTTTAGCGTCATCCTGGACCTCAGCCTACTAGATGCCGGTAGTAACCTCCCCTCCCCAGCTGTGACAACCAAAAAAGTCTGCAGACATTGTCAAATGTCCCTTGGATGGGAGTTGGGGTGGGAAAAACCACCCCTGGTTGAGAACCACTGAGCTATTAATAAATCGAAACCAAGAGCAGTGAAATTTGAGAGGTGTTTCCTGCTGCTGATCCACAGCAAAACCTACATCTCAGGATTCTCTGAAACAGAATCAATTTTGTTCTGTAATGGTCCAAACTCACAGAGGAAAACAAGTGATTCCTGCAGACAGAGGAATGGACAAAATGACACCTTAAGATTCCTGCCGACCCTAGAATTCTGGAACACTTTTTACCCATAACCTGGTCTGGCTCCTCTCTGTCCCTGTCCCCATGGGCTGGGACTGATGACTATGCCTAACAGACAGCCTCATCATCCAGCCTGCCCTTCATGTCGGCAGGAGGCCTGGAGGAATCTTTTTTTTTTCTTCTTAAAGTTCTTTTTGTTTTTGAGAAGATTTGGCAGAAACATTTTTCTTGAAAGAGGGGGGGAAAAACAAATTTAAGGGCTGTGGAAAAATAACTTTCTGTGCTCTTAGGTACCAAAATCAACCATTTGTTAGAACTGAGCGTCTGCTAAAGTGTGAAAAATTCTTGGAAGGCATTTTCTAAATTTTGTTATTGTTGTTTTATCAACTTATTTTCATGAGCTTTTTCATTTGCTGTCTGTGGCTGCCCATGCCAGGCTGGCTAACTGAGGTGTGTACCATCTTTTATTCTTAAGGTCCTAATATTTATTTATCTGAAGGCTATGCTGAAACAGAAAGAACTCAGGATTTGAAAGTTTTAAGACTTGATTTTGAATTTTATGGCCATGATTTTCTGACTTTGAGATCTCAGGAAAAGTTCTTAAATTTCTATGCTTTATCTTGTCGTTAAAAATGTGGATGGTGAAACTCTTCATTGGACTGTTATGAGAATAAAACAAGATGGTAGCTATTTGTAGATTTCAAAATTACTATGCAAATTATTTGTTAATATGATTAGACATTGTAATCATGTAGCAAATGTGTGTTTCCCCCATTTCTACTCATGCAGGGCTCTTTTTATTCAAATTGGGCAAAACCAAGAACATGTCCCTTAAGAACACATTCTGGCCACAGTTTTTAAATATATTAATCTCTGTATTTGAATATGATTCCTGTACTCTCCTTTAATTTCCTACCTAATTAGTCTATCCTACAATTTTTTTAACCTAGTTTTTCTGTAGTAAGAGCATGGTTTCTAGAGTTACGTTTAAGGTCAAATCTCAACTTCTGTTACTTTCACCTTCATGCTCTTTGACCTTGAACTTGAGCACAAGCTCTTTCATAAACCCATAGGAACCTCCATTTCCTCATCAAAACATGGGAATAAGAGCACATCATATTTTAGAGAGTTGTCATGATGATAATAAGAAAGAATGACTTCATAGACTCCATGAAGTTGCTCAGAAAGTGTTAACTATTACTGACAAACTTGAATTCATTAAAGCTTTTTTATTTTTAATTTCAGCATATTATGGGGATACAGATGTTTAGGTTACGTATGTTGCCCTTGTCCCCCCTCCCCCCCTAAGTCCGAGTTTCAAATATGTCCATCCCATTGCGTGGTGCACATTGCACTTTGTGTATGCATATACCCGTCCCCTCCACCCCCCTCCCCTCTTCCCCCTGCCCAACATCCAATAGATGTTATTCTTATATGTGCACTTATGTGTTGATCAGTTAATACCAATTTGATTGTGAGTACATGTGGTGCTTGTCTTTCCATTCTTGGGATACCTCACATTAAAGCTTTTTGACAAAAATTGATATAAAAAGGCTTTATCTTACACATAGTATAGTGTCAATGTTGAAAATATTTCTTTAGTTTATATACCTTAGAGGACATGGTCCACTTTATGTTCTATTTCACTGGCATGGCTGAAGTTGTGCAAACACAACCCTGGCTTTTACTTTTTATCATTAGAACAAGGAAGGTTTTCTATAGAAGGACCTACTGTTGATGCATTGGTAAGGGTGTGTTCAAAGTCCAAATGATGAATCCCTGGGAAAGCTTGGGAAAAAATGGTGAATTTGAGCCTGGCTTCTTAAACTTTAATGAGCATATGATTCTCCTGGGAATCTTGTCAAAATGCAGAATCTGATTGAGCAGGTCTGAGATGAGACCTGAGATTCTACATTTCTAACAGGCTCCCCGGGATGCTGATGAGGCTGGCACAGGGATCACACTTTGTGTAGCAAAGCTGTAGACTAGGAAAATTATCTTTGTAAAAATCTTTCTGTAGATGCAGTCCTTCTTCTTCAGCGGTCCTTTTGACTCCTAATGAAGCTTAGACCCCACCAAAACATCTCTCCTCCTCTCACAGAATTTAGAGGTTAGTGTGGAACAAGAATCCCAAGAGATGTTCAATACCCAAAGGACTGTTTGTCCAACACTATAAACCATAGCTCCTCATCTTGGGGACCCACAGAATGCATGGATATATTAAGGACTCTGAGAAGTCCTGCTTTAAAAAAAACAAACTCATGTTTCCCGTGGTTTAATCCAGAATTCTCCTTACATAGTTTACAAGTGTCTTTACACTAGATCAGAATCTTGGGGGTAAGACCCAGACATCACTAGTTTTTTAACTCTTCCTTAGGTGATTCCAATGTATATTGAGGTTGAGGCCCATTGGGGATGGGGTAAGAAATTCTAACAGAACACACCTGGGGAAGATCTGGTAGTTGAAATAGCTCATCTAATAATACATTGTTGATTGGATGCTGAAAGTCATAATTCCTGTAGTGGTAAGCCTACATTTGTGCAATAGACTACTGGCTTAAATCAAGTGGGAAATTTGGGAACACTAGAGCTAATGGATTGAGTGGACAGAGAAGACGAGGACCTTTAAACACCCTTGTATATATTTAAATTTTTTTTCTATATATTATGATGCTTTGACATCTTAAAAATAGCAAACTTTCTAGCTGGGGAGAGATTACCCCTCCCAGGGCTAACCAATTCTTAGAGGGCTTGGCTAGGAGCAGATCTTTGGTATGGAAGCTAACCAATTCAGAGCCTTAACTCCTTTATCTGGCCCATACACCCAGGGGGTAATATTCTACTGCTTTAACCAGCCCAAGTCCAGGTACCAGGCAACCAGGGACCACCCCCATAGTTTAGAGCCCACCTGAGATTATTCAGGCTAGCCAATCCTACACAGTTCACACTGCCCTGCCTTTCCCAAGCAAACCCCAATAAAGGCCATAGAGTACCTCCCCCAACCTCCCGCTCTTGTCTTCTGCCTCCTGTCCACTTTGGTGTCTTTTCCATGTCAACACTGTGTGGTGTGCAACACCACCTATCTCTAGGACCTGTGAGTATAAGCTTTGCTTTCCTGAGCCTCTTCTCTGTCCCCTCTCGTGGCCACATCTGACTGACCATCACTTGAAAGAATACAAAACACCCCTCAAAACTACTCATGCTATTGGATGTGTGGCTTTATGTGTCAACTATAGTCCCTGACCAGAGACAATTTTCTTGAAACATTTGAAATATTTGAAAGCAAAACATTTTTCAGAGCTATATTGGATATGAGTTCTACTTCTGATTCTTTCATCCGCTTAATGATAGACTTTGAACAAGGACAGTTAACCTCTAGGTGTCATGTTCCTTGTGTGCAAAATGAGGCTTACATCGGCCCAGTCAACTTCTTGGACCTATTGAGAACATCAAATGTGGTCCTGTGCAGAGAAAACACTACACTTGGTAAAATGATGTGTCAAACACATGTAAAATATTACAAAACATTTTTATTGTCATGAAAGAAAAATGTTGTCTCCATTTCAGAGAATTAAGTAAATTGTTTGGCATCTTTGATTATATGCTGCAGAATTTGTTTGAGAAAATGCAGACTCTGCTTCTGCCCATGTATTTGTCTTTGACCTCTGCTCCGTGTCTGGGTGCTTATTGGCTCTGTGTGGGAGAGGCAGGAGAAACTTTGTTACCTGGTTTGCTTAATTAATGGCTACAGATCAATTTGCTTGTCATTTGCTTCTCTTATAGATTACTTTTTTTTTTTTGACTAATGGATTGTATCCAAAGATCGCTACATATTGCACCACAAATTTATGCTGCCATTGATAAAAATGCAATGACCTTTTGATGACCATTGGACTAACACAGCAACCTCTACCATGCAAGAAGCCTTAAGTATTTAACCTCCCTCTCTCCTGTCATTTTGGACAAACATATTCTGCCAGCATGGATCCATTATTAATGGGCATAAACTTTGACATGGATTCAGATTGGTTTGCCTCAGAAATTTTGCTTTTACATTACTATGTATTTCTATTGTCCTATCTTCTGAAATTTCAGGGATGGGCATCGAAATAGTTAATATCAGACCCTTGACTTCTCATCTGTGCAGTGATGGGCACTAGAGAAAATTGGTTGTGAGGAATGTCTTGGAGATTTTGGAAAAGCATTTGGCCTGTGTCCCTGTAGCTTTGCATCTCTGTCTCTGTCACATCCCCTGCTGTGTTCAGCTTTCCTCCCAATCCCAGCAACTTCCTAAAACAGCATCCTGATGACCTCATCAAGCAACAAGGTCCAGGTGCAGCTCTGCTCAGCCCTCCTCGGGGAGGTGGAGCTAGGGGGTCTCCCTCTGATGCACAGGGCACCCCTTTATACAAGGGATTTTTATCAAGACTAAATTTACTCAAGTCCAAGATGCTTTGTAGAAATCCAGTCCCTGGCCGGGCGCGGTGGCTCACGCCTGTAATCCTAGCACTCCGGGAGGCCGAGATGGGTGGATAGTTTGAGCTCAGGAGTTTGAGACCAGCCTGAACAAGAGCGAGACCCCATCTCTATTAAAAAAATAGAAAGAAATTAGCTGGACAACTGAAAATATACAGAAAAATTAGCCGGGCATGGTGGCACATGCCTGTAGTCCCAGCTGCTTGGGAGGCTGAGGCAGTAGGATCGCTTGAGCCCAAGAGTTTGAGGTTGCAGTGAGCTGACGCCACGGCACTCTAGCCAGGGCAACATAGTTACACTCTGTCTCAAAAAAAAAAAAAAAAAATCCAGTCCCTAGTATTATCTGCATCACTCTGAAATGGAATATATAACACCCAAATGAAAAAAATTCTTCCAAGTAAGTGATAAGCCCAAGACTTGGGATTTATATGCAAAAGAAGCTTTTTTAAAAATTAGCAATATGAACTGATTCTGCCTATTTGAGGTACAGCTGCTGCTATTACTGTACCTACTACTGACTGTAATACTGGGTGTTCCTGGGTACCTGAAAGTAAGCTAAGCGCTCTGCAGGCATTATCTCATTTCATCCTCCTGACCATATGTCATAAGTGATGTTTTTACCCCCAGTTTACGGTTAAGGAAACTGAGGCTTGGAGATATTTATAGTTAATCATTCACTAAGTGTTTACTTGGTATCAGCCATTGCTCTAGGCACTTTCTAGGTATTAAGTCAATTAATCTTACTTAACTAAATTAAAGTTAACCCTGTGAGTTAGGAACTATTGTTATCCCATTTAACAATGGACTAGAGGGTGAAGGTGAAGAAATGAAGGCATAGGGTCTTTAGAAACTTAACCTCAGGTTTCCAGATTTAGGTAGCAAGGTCAAAAGCAGACCCAGCTTGTGTGATTCTAAAGCTTGCGAGTAAGCTCATTCCTCTATCGACAAGGGTCTAGAAGTTGGAGGCAGGGGAGACGGAGCTATGGCCTCGATTGTTTGCAGTACTTTGGTTCTTTACCTTAAGGTCCAACTCTACCTGAAGAGCTCTATTTATTTCATTTGAGAAGCTGCAAAGGCAACGAAGCAGGTCTCTAATGCTGAGAGGCAAATTCTGTAATCATTTGCATGACTTGATTCTTTATTTCAGTAATATGAAAATTGTCAATTATGGATGAATTATGGGTGCTACAGATACCTGTCATTTGCTGCTACAGTTTTGTAAACACATGCAGCTGCCTTTAATTTTGTTTTACCAGTCATGTAATTCATTAACACACACCTGCAGTTCTCCAAGATACCTAAACCAATGAAGCTGGTTTTCAGTTTTCACTCTGTGTACCCGACACCTCTGTTTAATTACCACACTCAGAGGTTAGGCAATTGGTTAAAAATAGATGTATCTTAAGTAGGAGCCCAGTGATTATCTTTTAAGAACATATTCAAATTCCCACCTCAGCCATTGACTTAAATCATTGCTTTATCAACCAAAACCCAGGGCAGTTTGGAAAAGAAGAAAATGGTAGAACTGATTTTCTTGCAACGGTTATGGAAGCAAAGGCAAATCTTTAAAACATGGATTTTGGAGGTAGCTGTTGTAGACTCTTTAACATCAGAGCCATGGTCGGTGTTGGTGGGTTCTTGCTGCTCCACCCATGCTCCAGGGCAAATGTTAACCAAGGCCTCATCCGGGAAATGAGCCGTTAGAAGACTGGATTGGCAGGAAGTACTTGTTTTAACCCTCCATTTTCCTCTTTCTTTCCCCCATATTGAAATGGGTGAGTTAAGATTGTTTCTAATTATTTCCTCTCCTCATTGTCACACCTGTCAAAATATGAAATT
>CAUYSK010090287.1:0-14607 GCA_963575035.1 Avahi laniger | reverse complement strand
ACTCTGTTGCCCTGGCTGGAGTGCCATGGCGTTAGTCTAGCTCACAGCAACCTCATACTCCCGGGCTCAAGCAATCCTTCTACCTCGGCCTCCCGAGTAGCTGGGACTACAGGCATGCGCCACCATGCCCGGCTAATTTTTTCTATATATTTTTCGTTGTCCGATTAATTTCTTTTTCTATTTTTGGTAGAGACGGGGTCTGGCTCTTGCTCAGGCTGGTTTTGAACTCCTGAGCTCAAACAATCCGCCCGCCTCGGCCTCCCAGAGTGCTAGGATTACAGACGTGAGCCACTGCGCCCGGCCTGGCCAATTCTTATATTCACTTTCTATAATGTTTAGGACAATCTCAATCTATTAATCAATTAGTCGTTGGTGAGAAGACAGCTTACAAGCCTTCAAGGACTCTCAACCTGATGATTGAACCTGAAGTAACTTTGTTATCAAGACGAATGACTTTGTAGGAAGCAGTTCTTAATCTCTGCTTTCTTTGGTTTCATTTGTTTTTGTTCATGTGCAGATGACTTTGGTATGACAGCTATTTATTCTAAATTTGGGAAGTCCAATATTGCAAGAGAGGTAAATGGTCATAGGGGTAGTTCTGCGTCTTTTTTCTTTTTGTTTTCTGTTTATTTGGTTTAATTCAACAAATATTTATTTGGCACATATTATATAAGACTCTGTCCCATGTGCCAGATATACAGAAAAGAAAAAGACCTATTCGCTACCCTGGTAGCATTTACACTCTGGTAGGTGTTCTATCTCTTTCTGTCTCTTTCTCACATACACACTCATATGTAGGTATCATTTTTCTGGAAGGAAAATTCTATAGGAGGAGTATGTACAGAGTACTTGGAGAGGAAGAAAGGATTCCTTCTTCCCAGACAAGTCAGGTAGTGCCTCGAAGAAAAGGTCACATTTGAATTAAGCCTTGGAGAAGACATTTTTAGGACCTGAGGATGGAAGGTCAGATTGAAGGGCATTCCAAGAAGGGTAGCATCACACGTGGCATGTTGTGGAAGTGCATGGTGTGTTCTGGGAATTATAATCTTAAGTTTTTCTGGGAGTGACATTTTCACACTTTTTAATGTAACACTTTAGGCGTGAGGGTTTTTTTTTTTAAATATTTTAATTCATATAATGAGCACTTGGCAAGGTGAGGGACACAAAAAAGTAAGCAGCACTGGGCTTTACCCTTAAGGAATCTACAGTTTCACTGAGAAGTTATGGTAATAAGAATCATCTGAGGACCAGGCACTATGGCTCGCACCTGTATTCCCAACACTTTGGGAGAGTGAGGCAGGAGTATCACTTGAGGTCAGGAGTTTGAGACTACCCTGGGCAACATATGAGACCCCATCTCTACAAAAAATAAAAACATTTAGCTGGGCATGGTGGTGTGCTCCTGTAGTCCCAGCTACTCCGGAGGCTGAGGTCCTGTAGTTCCAGCTACTCCTTGAGCCTAGGAGTTTGAGGCGATAGCTATGGGAAACAATATAGATATTTTAAAATTTGACTTAAATTCCCTCTGGTTAAAAAATGTAATTGTCATTGAGAAAATTATCCTAACAGTTTTCTACATAGCTTATTATTTTGTAATAAGGAAGCAAAATGTTTTAATCTCCTTGTATCTTTTAGAAGAGTTGTTTGAAAAAGCATTTAGGATCATGGATGCTAAAATTGGAAGTGGCATGTCTGTAGGTATAGGTAAAGTCAGTTTTGATTTCTGTCTGAGGATATTTCTGATCAGGTAATCCTTGCCTGGGAATCAATGCATAGTTGAATGCCATCTCTTTCATGAAACCTGTCTTCCATAAGGAAGTAGTTTTTCTATCCTGTAAATTGCTATAGAATTTTTTCTTGTCTGATGGCAACTTGTTTTCTCTTTCTTGAGACAGAGTCTCATTTTGTTGCCCAGGCTGATCTCGAACTTCTGAATTCAACTAATCTTCCCACCTTAGCCGCCCGAGTACCTGGGATTATAGGCATGCATCACGGTGCTGGGCCCCTATATTCTTTTTAATGTAGTGTTATTTATATTTGTGTAGTTGTCTAGTTGTCTATCTTTTTTTTTGGTTAGAGACAGAGATTTGCTCTGTTGCCCAGGCTGGGCTCCAGTGATCCTCCCACCTCAGCCTCCCAACACCTAAGCCTCCTGAGTTGCTAGAACTATACATGTGCGCTACTACACCTGGCTAATTTTTAAATTTTTTGTAGAGATGGGGCCTCCTTATGTTACCCAGGCTGGTCTTGAACTCCTAGCCTCAAGCAATCCTTCCCCTCCTCCCCCCCCCCACCCCAGCCTCTCAGAGTGCAGGGATTACAGGTGTGAGCCACTGTGCCTGGCCAAGTTGTCCGATATCTTATTCTACATTGAAAGCATTTTTAGATCTTTTTTAATCTCTGTATCAGATACTTTTAAAAGAAACTTTTGTATAATCTTTTGCTGTATTCTTCCTCTCAAGAATCCTGTAAGAGAGATTATCTCCCACTTTACAGGTGAGGCAGCTGAGGCTTAATGGGATCATAAATCTCAGGGCTGGAGGAAACTCTGAATTCTATTTCATCTGTGATTAATGTCTGTAGAGGCAATAGGGTGAGAGAATGATATAAAAGATAAGCCCTGTATTGATAGATAAGGCAACAGTTTGTGGACAGATCCAGAGAACATGCTTCTCTTGTTCACCCAGCTTTCTAAGGAACTTTAGCTTTTAATGTTAGGTTTGAGGACAGGAAAGAGGGAAAGAGGAGAAGAGCTATGCAGAAGAATTGCATATGAGCTTATTTCATTTTTGTGTATAAGACAAAAATCTTACAGTAGCAAGTAAAAGAAAAGACAGTTAAAACTGGCTTAAGCAGAAAAAGTGGGGAAAGGGACATTTACAGCTCTCATAGTTGGGAAGTTCAAGAGTAAATATGGCCCCAGACACAGCTGGATCCAGGGCCTCAGCCAGCATCTCCGGGTCTATCTCTTTGGCTGTCTCTTGGCTCTTCTTCTATGTTGGCTCCATTCTCAGGCAATGTCTCTTCTCACATTGATAAAATAGCTGCAAGAGAATAAGTTCCCCTTTTCTGGTAGCTCCAGCAAAAGTTCTAAGATGAACTTTGATTGGCTCATGGACCCATCCCTGATTACATCTCTGTGGTCAAAAGGAAGCCATGATTGGCCAGGCTTGCATCATAGGAGGTAGAGTCAAGCCATCCAGCTCCACCACTTAGTTTAACAAGTGGTTTTTGAAAGGAACTGTGCTATTACAAGAAGTAGGGGAATGGGTGCTAGGTGGACCAAAGTAGCAGATGCCCACTGCTCTTGTTCTAAATGTGTGGCCCAAATGTGGTTTTGTTGTTCTGATGAATAATAGAGCCTTTCTAGACTTATGTTTCTGGCTTGAGAGGCAGTGGCAGAAAGCTGTGGTGTGGCATAGTGGGTTTATCTCATCTTTGGATTCCAGGCAGAATAGATTGTTTGAATCCGGACCTTCAATGAAGACTTGATTAAAATGGTTCTTTTTTTTTTTTTGGCTTGGGCTTCTACAGCATGAGATACTTGATGCTCTGGATTTCACTAGAATGACATATGACATTTGTAGGACAGAAAACTTTACTGCATTAGTGTAAATGAGAAATTATGATCCACTGAGTGCAACACAGGCTATTTTTGTCTGTCGCCTCCAGAATGGAAACTTGGCATATTCGGCGCTGGCTATCTCTGCTGGTTAATGAAAGGAGAAGAGAAAAAAACTAGGCTAAGAGTCCACAGTGGACGTTGTAATTGTATTACCATTGTTGGTACTCACCTTGAGGAAGAGAGGATGAAAAAAATTAGATAATTGTAAAAATTCATTAGGTACGATGGGCACACCTGCCTGTGGGCCTTGAGTTTGAGCTGAGAGCCGAAAGCTGTTCTCATAACAGGACCTGCTTGTCTGTTGCGGGAAAGCTTTTTTTTTTTTTTTTTTTTTTTTAGTAAGTCTGTTATGAAACCTTTTATTAGATCCTCTTAATCATTTTAAGACTACTCTTGAAACTTTTGTCTAAAGTCTTCAGTTTTTCTACTTCTTTGTAGAACTGCTTAAAATTCTGATTTCTCTTCTTAGACCTGAGGAACCTCATGTCCCAGATACTTAGGGTATAGTGATAATAATGCATAAACCTAGTTCAGTTTTGAGCTGAGTATTTTAAATAGGTTCATTGTGATGCTGACATGTTAATCTATGTCTGGAACTATGTTATAAATTAGACAGAATTTTTATAATTATAGTTATAAATAAGTCAAATGATAAATTCCTCATTATAGTCACAATCTCACTCATTCAATCAGTAAAGATTTTATGAGTGTCTGCTGTGGACCACACACCATGCTGAGGTTATAGAAATGAAAAATTTATTTCTGGTTCCCAAGGAGCCCAGGATCTAGCGAAGATGAAAACTCGGAGTTAAGATACTGTGTGTGTGCATATGTATGTGTGTGTCAGTTGTTAGGACAGATAGAGGTGTTCATCACAGGGACCAAATAAGGGGCCCATGACCCAGTTTGGGGAGGGATGTGCAGGCAGGAAAGGCCTGAAGGAGGTGATCCTTGAACAGTGACATCGTTTGCACAGAAATGAAGTGGCATGATGTGGCTCATGGAAATGTAGGAGAAAGTCCAGGGTTAGAGCATGAGAGATTCGGCTCTGAAGTTTAGGTTAATGTTACTCTGAAAGGTGATGGGAATTCTTGAAGAACTTAAGTAGCAAAGTGGTATGGTCAGATTGACTATTTTTTTTAATAGATGGCATGTTTACATGGCTCAAAAACTAAATAACAGAGTATATAGTGAAAATTTTTCCATTTACCTGATAATCTTCCATTCAGACATCTACTGCGTGCATTTCTTATATATTTTCCTGGAGCCATGTTCTGCAAATATACGTAAACACAAAAATATGTGAATCTGTATCCCTCAACCTCCTTTCACGCAAATGACGGCACACCGTACTTACTATTGTGCACCTTACTCTTTGTCTGGGTGAGATCTTTCCATGTCAATACATTAAAAGCTTCCTCTTATTTTCCCCTCTTCTTTTGTTTTCTTTTCCTGTTCTTATGGCTGCTTAATTTTCACTCTTACCCATGGCCCACAGATTACTTAATGAGTCTACTATTAGGTTGTTTCCAACCTGTATCTATTAGAAACAGAGCTGTGATGAATTGCATTGGATACAGAAGACTGATTTTTTTTTTCAGAAAGATGAGTAGGGGTTTAAATATTTGTTGAATGAATGATTGAATGGAAGGTAGATGGCTGAGAAGCAAGGAGGGATGTGAAAGAATGAAACTGGAGGTCAATTATGAGGCTACTGAAGTTATCTGGAAATAGATAGAAAAGATTAGAGATCTATATTTAGGATATCCGGTGAGACTAGGTGGCCTATGTAGCATTGGCAGTAGGGGACAGAAGTAATCAAAGATGATTTCTTGGAATAGTAGTAATATATTAGACAAATAAAAATATGTTTATTCATCTATCAGAGTTGAAAATAACACCACTTTTATTGGGAAATAACATACACAGAATTGAAGCAACCACAAGCAAGGAGCATCAGTGGAAACAGAATTGCAGGATCAATGATCATGGGTTCCTAATTTCTATTTCTTCTGAGGTTGTTTTTCTAACTCTTCTGCTTTTGTTGCTAAGCCACACTCAATCTCTCTTATTTCCAACTAATTATCTCTCTTTGACTTCTTTTTCCCCCTCTTTAATTTGAACCTTTCTTTTAAAAAATTTATTTAAAAAATTTAAATTTTAATTGACAAATAATAATTGTATAAAATATATATTTGTGAGGTACAACGTTATGTTTGATGTATATTTACATTGTGGAATGATTAAATCTAGTTAAATTAACAAATCCATCACCTCACATAATTATTTTGTGGTGAAAACACTTAAAATCCATTCTTTTTGTAATTTTGGACTATGTAGTGCATTATTATTTATTATAGTCACCACTCTGTGCCATAAATCTTTAAAGCTTATTCCTTCTGTGTAACTGAAATTTTGTACTGTTTGATCAACATCTCTCCTTTCCCTATCCACCCTTCTCTCCCAGGCTCTGATAACTACCATTCTATTATCTCCTATTCAATTTTTTTTAGATTCCACATATGAGTGAGGAATTTGAACCCTTATTAAGTCTTTTCAGAATGACAAGGTATTTGTCATTCTGTGCCCGGCTTAATTCACGTAGTATAATGTCCTCCAGGTTCATTCATGCTTATCCAAATGAAAGAATTTTCTTCTTTTCTTAAGGCTGAATAGTATTCCGTTATATTTATATACCACATCTTTATCCATTTATCCAGTGATGGATGCCTAGGTTGCTTCCACATCTTATCTATTGTGAAAAATGCTGTAATGAACATGCGAGTGCAGATACCTCTTCAGCATACTGGTTTTATTTCTTTTGGCTGTATACCCAGAAATGCGATAGCTGGATCATATGGTAATTCTATTTTAGTTTTCTGAGAAATCTCCATATTGTTTTCCATAATCGTTTTAAACATACCCACAATAGTGCACAGGGTTCCCTTTTCTCCTCACCTTGCCAACACTTGTTATCTTTCATCTTTTGACAATAGTCAATCAAACAGGTACGAGATGATATCTCATTGTGGTTTTAATTTGTATTTCCCTGATGATCAGTGATGATGAGCATTTCTTTTTATATCTGTTGGATATTTATATGTCTTCTTTTGACCACTATCTATTCAGGTCCTTTGCCCATTTTTTAATCGGGTTCTTTGTTTTCTTGCTATTGACTTGAGTTCCTTATATATTTTGAATATGAACCCATTATGAGATGTGTGGTTTGCAAAGATTTTCACCCATTCCATGGGTTGTCTTTTCACTCTATTAATTATTTCCTTTGCTGTGCAGAAGCTTTTTAGTTTGATGAAATCACATTTCTTTACTTTTGCTTTTCTTGCTGTGCTCTTGGGGTCATATTCAAGAAATTTTTGCACAGGTCATGGAGCTTTCCCCTATGTTTTCTTTCAGTATTTTTATAGCTTCAGTCCTTACACTTAAGTCTTTAATATATTTCGAGATTCTTTTTTTTTATATGGTGTGAAATAAGGGTCTAATTTCATTCTTCTACATGTGGATATCCAGTGTTCTCAGTAACATTTATTGAAAGTCCTTTTTCCATTGTATGTTTTTGGTACCTTTATCAAAAATCAATTGACTGTAGATGTGTGGTTTTTATTTCTGGGCTCTCTGTCCTTTTTCACTGGTTGATATGTTTGTTCTTATGCCAGCACCATGCTGTTTTGATTACTATAGATTTGTAGTGTATTTTGAAGTCAAGTAGTATCAGGCTCCAGCTTTGTTCTTTTTGCTCAAGATTGCTTTGACTATTTGGGGTCTTTTATGGTTCCATACACATTTTTAGATTATTTTTTTCTACTTCCACGAAAAATAATATTGGAATTTTGATAGGAAATGCATTAAATTTGTGAATCGCTTTGGGTAGTATGGACATTTTAACAATATTAATTCAATCAATCCATGAACACAGGTACCTTCCTATTTATTTTTGTTGTCTACTATTTCTTTCATCAATGTTTGATAGTTTTTAGTATACATATGTTTCACCTCTTTGGTTAAATTTACTCCTAAGTGGTTTTCTTTTCTTTTTTTTTGGTGCTATTGTGAGTGGGATTGATTTCTTATTTTCTTTTTCAGATAGTTCATTGTTAGTATAAAGAAATGCTATTGATTTTTGTTTGTTGATTTTTGTATCCTGCAACTTTACCGAATTCATTTATCAGTTCTGACAGTTTTTTTGGTGGAGTCTTTAGAGCTTTCTATACATAAGATCATGTCATCTTCAGCCAGGAACAACTTAACTTCTTTTTCTCCAGTTGGGATGCTGTTTCTTTCTTTCTCTTGCCTAATTTTTCTGGCTGCAACTTGCAGTACTGTACTGAAGTGGCAAGAGTAGGAGTCCTTGTCTTGTTCTGGATCTTAGAGGAAAAACTTTCAACTTTTCCCCATTGAGTATGATGTTAGCTGTGAGCTTTTCATATATGATCTTTATTGTGTTGAGGTACATTCCTTATATGCCTAATTTGTTGAGAGTTTTTATCATGAAAAGATACTGAATTTTGTCAAATGCTTTTTCTGCATCTATTAAGATAATAATGTGATTTCTGTCCTTCATTCTATTAACATGGTATATCACATTTATAGATTTGTATATGTTGAACCATCCTTTGATTCCAGGGATAAATCCCAGTTGATTATGGTGTATGATCCTTTTAATGTGCTGTTGAATTTGGTTTGCTAGTATTTTGTTGAGAATGTTTGCATCTGCGTTTATCAGGGATATTAGCCTGTAATTTTCTTTTCTTATAATGTTTTTACTGGCTTTGGTATCAGGGTAATGCTGGTCTCGTAAAATGTGTTTGGAAGTGTTCCCCCTTCTTCAATTTTCTGGAACAGTTTGAGAACTTTCGGTAGTTCCTCTTTAGATATTTGGTAGAATTCTGCCATGAAGCCCTCTGATCCTAGACTTTTCTTTGATGGGAGTTTTTAAACTATTGTTGTTACTGATTCAGTCTCCTTACTTGTTATCAGTCTTTTCAGATTTTCTATTTCCTCTTCCTTCAGCCTTGGTAGGTTGTGTGTTTCTAGGAATTTATCCATCTTTTCTAAGTTATCCAGTTTGTAGGTGTATAATTGTTCCCCTGTGATCCTTTTTATTTCTATGGTATTAAACCCTTGTTTATAAAGGATCAGAGACTTGACAATTCCTAAGCTGCTGAGAAGTCTGTGAGTTGACTTTTCACTCAAATGATTTGAAAATAAGACATTGTGTCTGCAAAAAGTGTATTTCTGACAGATGATATATTAAATAGTTGAGGGCCTGTGGTTTTTTAAAAAATTGAGATAATGCATACATTATACAATTCACTCTTTTTAAAGTGTACAAATTCCATGGTTTTTAGTATAATCACGAGGTGTCACTACCGTCATCACTATCTATTATTAATTCCCAAACATTTCATCATCCCAAGAAGAAACCCCATACCTGTTAGCAGTCATTCCCCATTTCTGCCTCCCTGTAGTCTCTGGCAACCACTGGTCTACTTTCTGTTTCTTTGAATTTGCCTATTCGGGACAGTTCATATGAATGGATTCATACCATTTGTGTCCTTTGCGAGTGAATTCTTTCACTTAGTGTAATATTTTCAAGTTTCATCCATGTGGTAGCATGAGCCAGTACTTCATTTCTTTTTATGACTGAATATTATTCCATTTTATGGATATACCACATTTTATCTGTTCATTAGTTGATGGACATTTGGGTTGTTTCCACTTTTTAGCTGTTATAAATACTGCTGTGAATGTTTTCGTATAAGTTTTTATGTGGACATATGTTTTCCTTTCTCTTGGGTGTATACCTAGGAGTGGAATTGTAGGGTCATATGATAATTGTTTTCTTAGCTTTTTGGAGAATGGCCGGACAGTTTTCCAAAGCAGCTGTACTATTAATATTTCACATTCCCATGAGCAATGTATGACGGTTCCAATTTCCCCACATCCTTATCAACACTTGTTATTTTCTGTCTTTTTTGTTAATAGTCATGCCAGTAGGTGTGAAGTGGCATCTCATTGTAGTTTTGATGTGCACTTCCCTAATGACTCAGGGTGTTGAGTGTGGGTCTGCATTTTTTACCTGAAAGTTTTCAGTGCAATCTTCAGACCCTGTGCTCAGTGTTGGGAATACAGAGGTGAACAGGCAGCCCCAGTTGCTGCCATCTTGGAGTTTAGAGTTCATGTGAGAAGGTAGATAGGATTTTAATAAGGAATTATACATAGTCCTTTAGTAAACTTTTAAGTTTTCTATTTTCATGTTGTAAGTCTTTTCTATTATCATTGGTGGCCAAAATGCATGCAGTGAGTATTTAAAGATATTTTATATGGCATTTTTACATTTGCTTTTAAAAGTAATTCAAAAGAAACAAAAATATATTAAAGGAAAATATAGAGAGAGAAAAAGCGGGATATTCTCCCTGCCTCTGTATTCCAGCTATTAGTGGCTTGGTGACTTATTCTAGATCTGTTTCCATCGCATGCACAGATTCGTAGTATGTATAGGTTTGACTAATGAGATTACTTTCCTAAAGAATTTTTGTGTCGTTTTGTGACCAGTGATGCACTTTCACTGGGGTATAGAGTTATGTACTATTAATAATGTTACAGTCATTTCTGTGGTGAAGGTTTACTAGTGAGTGCTTACTCCGTACTAGGAACTTTGCACCTTACACAGGCACACTTTGGCATGATGCACGACTGCCTGTTTCCCCTTTTACTGCAGATGGTCCTCATCCCTGCTGGAGTGTTTACAATGGGCACAGATGATCCTCAGATAAAGCAGGATGGGGAAGCCCCTGCGAGGAGAGTTGCTATTGATGCCTTTTACATGGATGCCTATGAAGTCAGTAATGCTGAATTTGAGAAGTTTGTGAACTCAACTGGCTATTTGACAGAGGTAATGGGATTGGGGAAAGGAGGGAGAACTTGTTCTTTTCTAGAACTTTTAAGAATGCTTTAATAACAGTTAACCTCGACTGACCACTTTCACTGTGTTCCCAGTACTGTGTTAGGTACGTTGTATGTGTGAACTTAGATGAAGTCTAATTTCTCACAGCAACCTCATGAGGTAGGTTATTTTTCAGGTAGCAAATTGAGGATTAAAGAAGTGATTTTCCCTGAGTCACACAGCTGGTTGGTAGTGGAGCTGGGATTCTAGCCTGGCCAGTGTGACCCCAGAATCTGTGCTCTTGACCATCACGCCACAGGATGTTAATGCTTTCGTACGCCAGGGAGTGCCCCTGTCTACTCGGACTTTTTGAAATAACAGATGGCATGTAAAGTAAAGCCACTTTTCCTTCTCAATAAATTACAGTTTGGTTGTTCCAGAAGCATTTCTTAAGTGATAAATGCAGAAGTGCAGCTTTTCATTTTTGTGGCTTTATTCCAATGCCTTGACAACTCACAAGCTGTCCTGTGGCAGTTCCAGGCATTATCCTGTGGTCACTGAATCACAAAACAACATTCTAAAAGTGAATATTGTCCTAAATGGGAGTGGGAAGAGGAAGGCTTTCTAGTTTATGAACATTTCTGTGAGTGTTTGAAATATACATGTTTTGTACACTTCCCATTTTCTCTCACCAGAAAACTGTACCTTTGTCTTCAGTTTGTGGAGTCCCTGTCCTTCTTTTTTAGACTTCAAACATTGTTTTTGTAATTAAAAAAAAAATTGAGGGTGAGTGCTTAAAGCAAAATAACATTCAAATTTGGTTTTGCATTGTCACATTTCTTCGGAATTTCCTAAAATAGACACAGTGGTCATAAATCTTTTTTGTACATATTTGTAGTAAGCAAAGTCCCTGCATTTTTGTTTCATAAAGATATTCTGAGATCAAGTTCCTCAATAGTCTACTTAAGTTAGAAGACTTCTAAGGGACCAAGGTTCTCCATGAAGATTAGATAGAATAAGCAGAATTTAGGGCATCTAAGAACCTGGATGGGGAAAACTTATATGTGGATTTTAGCATTTTGGTTATGCTTCCGTTATGACCCAGACAACAAACCATGGTAGTTGTAGCAGTACCTGTGACTTTGTCAGCTGTAGAAATCACAGACACTTTTTATCATATTGTTGCAGATATCTTGAAATGTTGTTTACATTCATGTCCACTTTGAAATATGATAATTATGAGACCTGCTATTAGGTCTTATTCAATATATTAATAAAGAGCATATATATTACCGTAGCACAAATTTATTAATATTTCGATATAACTAGTTTTCTTAGTAATCTTATTGATTTTATTTTATGCATTTAAACATTTCGTTCTGAGAAGGAGTTCCTTAAGATTCACCATGCTGCCAAAGGGGTGTAGGGCACAAAAAGTGTTAAGAACCCCCACCTTGACAAAGAGATGTAAAGGTCATAGGAAATCAAGGGAGGAGGGAGGAGGAGAGGGATCAAAACCTACCTCTCGGGTACAGCGAACACTATTTGGGTGATGGGCACACTAAAAGCCCCAACTTTAGCTTTATAAAAGGTATCCATGTGACAAAAACATTTGTATCCCCTTAATATTTTGAAATAAGAAAAAATAAATAAAAAAAAAACAATAAAAAATAAAATCCTTGCCTTGGACAAAAGTACGTCATATTTTTATGGCACTTTACAGATTTTTTCCCCCGTCTCTCCAGCTTGATTTTACGTCACATTCCTCTTATGCGCCATGTTCTTGCCCTGCTGGTTTTGTTTCTGTTCCTTGAAAACTCTGCATTCTTTCCCATTTTGGGAGCCTGGCATGCATTTTTCCTCTGCTTGGAATTCGCAGCCCCCTTGCCTGTCCCCTCTTTGTGTGGCTGGCTCCTTCTCAGCCTTGAGTCATCTCAGCTTTCTCAAGGAGGCTGCTTCTGCTGACTCCAGCAAAAAAGGAGGTTTTTTTGACACTCTTTACCTTTCAAGGTTAGGTGAAGTTATTATTTTCTTCCATTCTTTATTTGGCTTGATTTTTGTCTGTGCCCCCACACTTAAGCACAGTAAGGATGGAGACCATGCCTACCTGATAATGACCTTGTATCCCTTCATTTAGCCCCCAACTGGGTACATGGTAGGCATTCGATACATGTTTGTTGAATGAATAAATGGCTTAAGTACTTAGGCTTGGTGGTTTCACAAGGGAATACAGGAAGAAGCTCAGGGGTGAAGAAAAGATGATGAGCTCCATCCAGGAAAAGGAGTATTAGGCACTTATAAGGCTGGAAATATAAGGATCCAGTACTCAGTTAATCTCATCTAGTGAGAACAGAACAGGACTGGAGGTAGAGATTTGAGAGTCATTGTAAATACTGGCTGTTGTTAAAGTGATGAGATTGCAAGAGGTTGTCCAGCCGGTGATGAGTGTGTCTCACTGTATCTCTCAAAGCCCCCATGTTAGAACCACCAGCTGTGCAGTTTACACATGCAGATTCCTTGACCTCACCTAGACCCCCAGAATCAGAGTCTCCAGGTTTGGGAAGCAGCAGTCTGTAGTTTTAACAAGCTGAGCACATAATCTCAACTGCACAAAGCCTGAGCACTCCAGGTGTCATGTAAGAAGAGCAGAGAGCAAAGGGGAGGAGCAACGGTGTTTAGGGCTAGAAGAAGAGCTCGTGTGTTTCAGGAGATTAGTAAGAGCAGTCAGAAGTGCAGGAGGAAAACTAGAGGTGTAGAACCATGGATCCCAAGGGACAAAGGACCCCATTTTCAGAATAGGATCACATGCAACAGAAAGAACCAGGGAGATGAGGACTGGAGACACTAATGTTAAATAAAATTATTAAAATACAAATTTCCATCTGGTGCTTGAATTTGCTGCTTGAGATTTATAAGCATATTTGACACCTTAGTGGAACCATTATAGAATGTGTCAGAATATCAGCAAGCAGTGCCATTTAATTCTTTTAGCTAGATTCCACGACCAGGACAAAGGACAAAGCTTGATTGTGTGATCTCACATGTACAGAATACTCTATTACTTTCCAGATTCATTTGTAATACTTGAGGAAATGTGTTTCCTTCAGGAACAGTCACGTTCTCAAAAGCTAATGTTGTTCAGTCTGCATTCTTATCAGCTAAATGAGTCTTAAATGAAAATGGTCTCTGTAAGTGACATTGACCTGTTTTAAGAGGAAGCCAGATGCTTTTGTCATTTCTGAGTCCTCTGGGAAGTCATAAGAAAGACTCAAGTTCATTTGGACAAGAAGAGTCACTATGGTAGTGTACAAAGAAAACGTGAAACATGTTACTACAACTTTTTCTGGATTTTTATTTCCCGCTTTCCTTATAGGCTGAGAAGTTTGGCGACTCCTTTGTCTTTGAAGGCATGTTGAGTGAGCAGGTGAAGACTGATATCCAGCAGGCAGTAAGTAATGGTTAAATAGGCTCTCATTTCTCTACAGAAAGAGTTTGGGTGAAAAATTCAAGCTACAAGTGCAACCTTCATCTCCCCCTTAACATCTAACCATTCTCCTGCTGTAGACTTGCCCAGAATAACAGGCCTGTGGACCAGGACACCTTATCTTAAGGAAAATGGCACAAGCCCAGAATGGTATCTGGGGAACTGTTGGGTCTGCCTTGAGCTTCTGTCTTGTATACCTGAGTAACACATTGTGTTGCTAAGTAGAGCTCAGCTGGGCTCTAGACACTTCTAGGTTTCTTTTACTTATACCCATTTCTAGAATGGATGGTTCTTTGTGAATTTTTTTTATTCTAACAGTCTTTTTTTTATTTTTGGAAATTTATGGGGTACATGAGAAATTTTATTATATGTATATGATGTGTAGTGATCAAGTCAGGGATTTAGGGTGTCCATCCCCTGAGTAAAATACATTTTTGTTAAGGATCATCATATTCTTTTTTTTTTTTTTTGAGACAGAGTCTCACTCTCTTGCCTGGGGCGAGTGCCGTGGCGTCAGCCTAGCTCACAGCAACCTCAAACTCCTGGTCTCAAGCAATCCTACTGTCTCAGCCTCCCGAGTAGCTGGGACTACAG
>CAUYSK010090286.1:0-13393 GCA_963575035.1 Avahi laniger | reverse complement strand
TCAGAGCAACTACTCTGGGGATGAGTAAACTTGATTTTTATGACTAAAGAATTCACATCTGGTTCTGATTTTCTATTACTTGATATATAAAAACAAAATACCAGGCTATCTGAGTCAATATTAGACTTGTAAAAATCGTATTTCAGGCTAGACTGAAGTTTTTCTATAGTAATTATTGGAATCTATAGAATGTAATATTGGGAAAGGACAATGTTTGCATATCGATGACAAAAGGAGTAGTAAGTATGAGTACTGAATTTAGAGCCAACCAGGTGACTTTTCCTTAATCTCATTCCTGGCACTCTCTTTGTGATCATTTCATATTTAAAAAGACAGACTAGGCAATGTCAACTATTATTTACATCCCCGAGACTACACAGTAGTATGTGTGTTTTGAAGGATAATTCCTTAATTATCTTCATACAGAGAGCTGAAATGTTGGGAGTGTGGAGTAAAAGTGGATTCACAAAAAGACTTATTTAATGAACACAATAGAGAGGAGGATATTGATGTGATGGAAAGGTTAGCTTGCAAAACTCAGAAGATAAACTTAGTAACTGAATAATGCATAAGTGTAACTTATTTGATCCAATTATAGTTTCAATCCCAGATTCCTTTGCAGGAAAGGACAATAATCATACCCATTAGAATAGAATACTGCAGGAAACAACACAAGATAGTCATGTTTGAAAACATATAAAAGAGGGAAAGACCTTGAGTCTCATGTCAAATTCTTTGAAGGAGAAATTAACAGAGTACAGAAAAGTAGTGGCAATAAAAACTTACCCCAAGAATCCATAGAAAGTTCTATTTGGCAGAGTGAACGATGGAAAATGGCGAAGAGAAAGAGGGAAGGCGACACTGTTTTATTCTAATTCATTAATTAGAAAAAGAGAGCAAAGAGAATGGAAGATTTTGAGCTCAAACCCTTTCCTAGATGCACCAGTATCCTCCCCCATCCCCCTGCATCATCATTTTACAGCCAATTACAGCCCTTATCAATAATCTACTTCAAAATGGTACCTAAAAAACTTAGACTTAACCTGTAATCCACAAAAATGAGAAAGCTTCAGTTGAAATCTCTCTCTCTCCTCTCTCCCTCATTGCCTATTTCTTCTATATTAGTTACATTTTCCTGGCTTTTCTTGCCACATGAACCAAAAAAGACCTTATATCTGAGAGTCTAATGTTATTCTGAACACATAAATTTTAATGTATATAATATAATGATATATGTATTGTATCTCAAGTAATACCCTACATAGACATGTCACCAAAACACCTAAATTAAGAGAGATCTGAGTTGAATTATTAAAAGGACATACTGCAAGTTTTAAAGAAGGTATATGCATAGAAAAATTAGCCTGGTGTGGTGGTGCATGCCTGTAGTCCCAGATATTTGAAAGGCTGAGGCAGGGGGATTGTTTGAGCCCAGGAGTTTGAGGTTGCAGTGAACTACGATGATGCCACTCCAGCTGGGAGACAGAGTGAGACCTTGTCTCAATAAATTAATTAATTAATTAGTTAAAAGTAATAAGAATGCATATGCAACTCTTCTCTATATAGCAATTTATGGGATAGAGTGGATGACTTCCTCTGAAAAGAACAATAGATTGTTTACTTATTTTGGCAGTTAATAATATAGTCTCTTGGGTCATCATTTTTAGTAGTCTTTTCAACTGTTATTTAAATTTTTTAGTTAAATCTCACATGTTTATACTTGCTGCCCCCATCTAAGCTCATCGAGATCAAAGCCCACTTATACTTACTTGTATTTCACAAAAAGCACTGAACCTCGCAGTAGTGGGCACTCAATTACCAGTTGAGTGCTTGGATTGGCTGACCTGTAAGTTATCTAATAACCCAGAAATTCTGATTGTATCACTCTGGTGATTCCTTAATTTGATTTGCTCATTTATTATTATGTCTGAATATCAAATTTGTGCAACTGTTTTAGTGAACAGGTGAGACTCATTTCTAATGAACGTTTTCTATTTGTATGTCAACAGACTATAAATAGCAATGGTCTTAAAAATACTTTCTCTTATGTAACATTGTCTACTTTATGAAAATGTTTAGCAAAATCTGCATATTTTTGCAGATATTGTTAATAAACCCTAAATCTGTGTGTTCAAATTAATAAGTTGTAAATTAGCAATGCCGGAATTAGCTATTTTTACTAAAATATGGATAATTTGTTTGATCCCAGGTCCGAAGTGTTATAATACAAATGATAAACAAGATGTTTACTCAACTTTTAATGTAGACCAGAAATTTTCAAACAGTTTTGGAGAGTTTTTCAAAATAAAATTTATATAAATATTTTCAAATAAAATTGATCAATGTTATTAATGTGAAAGTATTTCATAATATCAAATTTGCAACAATAACATGCATTTCATTAATGAGAACAAGACTTTTTATGAAGACAATACATTAAAATTAATAACTATAAAACTTTGGCTTAACAATTGATTTGATTTCCATATTTTATTTTGGGTAATAGAAAAAAATCTGATTCATGGCCTGGAGCGGTGGCTCACATCTGTAATCCTAGCCTTCTGGAAGGCTGAGGCGGGCGGATCGTTTGAGTTCAGGAGTTCCAGACCAGCCTGAGCAAGAGCGAGATCCCGTCTCTACTAAAAATAGAAAGAAATTGGCCAAACAACTAAAAATAGAAAAAAATTAGCCCTACATGGTGGCACGTGCCTGTAGTCCCAGCTACCTGGGAGGCTGAGGCAGGAGGATTGCTTGAGCCCAGGAGTCTGAGGTTGCAGTGAGCTAGGCTGATGCCACGGCACTCTAGCCCAGGCAAGAGAGTGAGACTCTGTCTCAAAAAAAAAAAAAAAATCTGATTCACAAGGCTACTTTTATCCAAGATTATAAACACTAAAATCATCTAAATAATAGGATTATCCCAAAATGACTTGAATGATTATTCACTCTTAATAACTTTACTATTGTGACAACTTAAAAAATCATTTGCTAAAATATGTGGCACATATTGAGGGTGTGAGTCTGCAACTGACCGTGGGTGAGCAAAGCCCAAACATAGTAGAATTGAATGGTACAAATCAGTAATGGTTGAATCAAAAAATTACTCTCTCAGAGGCAATGAAAATCACTACATTTCATGGAAAAAAAGTCATTAACTGCTGGGGAGGAGATAGAACTCTTGGGCAACTAAAAGGCAGGCAAAACAAGGAAAGCTAGAGCAAGAACAGCACATGACATGCTGTGTTTGACCTTTTCCAAAGGGCTTTTACATCATTCTCTCCTTTGGTTTCTGCTGAGGTATAAAAACAGGTCCCAATGTGAATGATTTTGCCACACTCCCATATAGAGACCAAGGATTTCTCAGCAAATGAAGAGTCTATTAAAAATTTATTGCATGCTACTTTTTGTAGTGATCAAGAAAATGAGCATTGTAAATTTTGATTTTTGGCAGAAGAAAAACCATGTTATATTATTACATTATATTGTATTACCATTATTAAATATTTAAGGTATTGTATGAAGTTTTCTGTCTCCAAAAAAATTCTAGATGTTTATGATGGATGTGAAAGGACAACAGTTGTTTTATATGTTTTCTAATCAATTTACATAATTTGCCTATATTAAATTACAGGTTTTCTAAGATACATATGCTTTTTAAAATCCATTTATATATTATACCTTATGTCACATATTATCTTATGAGTTAAAAAGTCATTAGCTGTGGCTCCTGGCTCTGAGGGTAAACGTTTGTGTATGTGCATGTGTGTGTGTGCATACACTTGCATGTAGGGGTGTGGTTGCTTAGAAAAAGTGTTTTTATTATTGCACTTGTAATATGCACTTGGTTCCATCTGGCCACAGAATTATAGTGCTAACTCCTATCATCAGGTGTGTTATGGATGCTCAGACACTTCCTCCTCTTAATTGTTGGGGATCTCTGAAGTTCCCTTGGTAGTACAAATGCAACTCCAGAAGCTAATTCCTTTTTTCTCCAATGGCCATAGGCCTGTTGGCTGATGTTTCCTAGCTTTTACAAACAGCTATTTTCAGCAGCATCTAAGACAAACTGTGCAAGTTCCTCTAGAGAGTTCACATCAGTTCCATGAGAAATAGTTGCCCATCTTTGGCCCACTGAACTCTAGACATGCAGCTAGCTCTATTCGCTTTTTATGAGAGCAAACATCCTCTCATTGTGTCAAACACAAGTTCACTGTTCCTCAAACTACAGAAAAATTAATCAAGCTATCTGATTGGTTCCACCGAAGTTCTTAATGCCTGTAAAGTGGGGATGAAGCCCCATCCTCCACCTTGGGTAGAATAAAGGTGGTAAATTCACATGATTTGAACATCTCTTTAGGGAAAAACTTTCTCAAATTCCCAACTTCCCTTTTCTTGATCTCTATGTTGCCCTTTATAAGCTAAAGGTATGTGGTCAGCGAAGGGTCATAATACCAGTATTTTAAGCCTCTTTTGCAAACTCTGCAAAGATGTCCATAACCTTACTTTAGACTATGAATTTGAAATTTTACAACTTCATTTTGTACCTGACAGTTTGGGGCCTCAGTGTAAACAATGAGTTTAAAGAGATTCATGTTAATATGTTACTATATGTAAAGATCTTTTGTATTATGATTTCCAAATCTGCAAATAATATGTAACATTTTCCATATGCACTGTGCACACATGGCTTCTAAACCAGGAGTAGAGCATGTGCCAAACGGATGTGCCTGAGCCTGGCTTGGCCTTTAAATGAGCTCTGTAGACATGTGCTGCAGAGATGTGCAACTGTGAATTTTTAAAAAGACTAACATGAAATTAGAGTTTTTCTAATCTATGACATGTTACACAAAGCTCAAAGATATGTAAAGAATTGGCAGGAAAAGCATTATTCTGAGGATTGCATAAAATCCAGCTGACCTTATAACATAAATAATAGGTGTAGTATACAATATATTAATATGTACATGTTTCAGTGTATTTAGTATGATTTATTATAAGATTACAGTTTTAATAATTACAATACATTTAAGGAGTGAAAATATAATGAGACATTTGTAAAAGGAGGTACAAAGGGAGAGAATTCAATGGCTCCTGGTTACTTTTACTTAACTATTATTTTAGAATCTTTTTAAGGTTTTTCCCCATATTTTTATTATCAGCATAAACAAGAGTATTTACCAAATAGGTATTACAGTGTCCCTACCATTTTTAAAAGTTGAGGTGTGTAATGTATGAATAAAATTCATAGTCAGGTATTGATATAAAAAGAAGAAATTTTCCATTTGGGATATGTGATTTGAATATTTGATAATGTTTCTACCCCCAAACTTGTCTCTATGTCTCATGGAATGCAGAAATATTTACAGGGGCTCAAAACAGTGAGAGATGAAGCGAAGCTGAATCATCTAAAGCTGGTTTATTAAAGGAAAAGGAGTAAAAGTGGGGAGAGGCCTTAACCTTGGGAAAAGCCTTCTCTCCCACCATTGATCGTAGACCCAGACCACCAACTAGTGTTTCACTTAGATTGAAAAGTGCAAATAATCCCAGGAATTGTCAAATCCCAATCTTTATAATTTAATGTGAATTAGTGTAATTGAGTACCTATAAAAACGAAATGAACTGCATTCTGAATCTGGGTGTTAGTTGTAATTAACTCTGAAAGGGAAGGATCATTTGGCACTTCAAGCATTGGTGGCGGATGGCTGGGTCCCTGCATGGGGCATCCCAATGGGGTCCCTGTATGAGATGAAAACTAAGCGAGGGCTTTGGAAAATGGAGAAGGATCAGAAAAAATGAGACAGAAGAGATGCGCAAAAAATTTCTCTCTTGAAAATAAATGAAAGACCCTAAAGAAGCTCCTGTGAGTTGTTTGGCTTATATATTCCAGGTTCCCAATGCTCAGGCTCCAAATGACCCCTAGATACCAGGACTAGAGTAGAAGCCTGAGCTTTAAGTCTGTCCCTCTCCCAGTCTGTCTTTCCAATGCCCAGTCTTTCTCCATGAAGCCTAAGAGTACAGGGAGAAAGCAGAGGTGCTGATTAGCACATGCACCTGCCAGACATTAGACACCCACTTCCTCCTTACCTCAGCTGCCCCCACCAGCAACTGCTGTTACTTATTATTTTGGCTCATTGTTATATTTCAAGACATCACTATCCACTATGTTTTGCTAAAAGAAGTTCTTCAAAGGCTTCTTATATTTTTTTTCTTTCTAAGACGTTTAAACACTCCACTGAATTAAAGTGAGAAAACAACTTATTCAAAATAATTGAACAGTAGGCACATGTTGTTGTATTCCTTCCTTCCTTGAGATAATTTAGCAGCCATTTATCCTCTCAGCTCAGGAGTTCTCTTTCAAATCGTCTTTCTGATAGGGGAAGAAAAAAGTAAGACTAAGCTTCACAAAGATTTGCAGCCATCATGAAGCTAGAAATTTAATGGGTTGTTGGAGCTTGTGGGGGAGGGCCTAGTATGTATTATGACGTTAGCTTCCTTCAAGGCTGATTGTAGCATGATTCTGGCTCCCATCCCACCCTCTGCCCCCCACCAACGCATACACATAATTCAAAACATTTTCTCAAGCTTTCATCCACTCGATCATATAAGTAGCCTTGAAAATAAGTTAACATGCTGATTTACCAGAGGTATAAAAGAAATCAAGTATGAAATAATCTTTGTAAATCTACAGATAGACGTGCAGATATGAGCCTGGGTGTGTATGTGGTAGTGGGGATAAAGGGTAGTGTTGAGCATGTTTATTGCTTTTTTCATTTAACAGAAACATTAAGGGAATAGAGGAAAGTAAATTTGACCCCAGGGAAAGAAAGCAACCCTGAACACTGGGAGTGAGGCAAATACAAATTTGATAGACCACACAGATTTGTTCCAGATTTAATGATTTTAGAAGACCATGTAAAAAGCTGATATAGTATTTTTGTCTTGAAAGCCCCCCTTAGAGCCTCTGCATTCAAACAGATAATGTGGGATAAACATACCAGAAAATAAAAAGGCTCAGTTCCAGATTTCCATCTTAAAAAGGATGGGAAAGGCAGGAAGGTCATTTCTATTTTATCGCATGTATATTATTTATTGCCGAAGAGCTTAAGCAAAAATAGAAAGACAGTGGGTGGGTTGGGGGTGAGAGGCAGAAGGTCTTCACTTGTTTTAAGTGCCTACAGGGTCCTACTTACTGCATTGGTATTTTGCATGCATGTTATCCTTTATCCTGAAATTACGAGGCTGATAAAGAGCATGAATGATTCCACAAGCTATGTACTAGCAATAACAATCTAGATGTGACATTAGCCATGAAGGCCTTTATGATTCTAACATTTAACATCCAGGGCAGGTCCTGTGTGGCCAATTAACAACTGAGGTCATTCTGACACCATGTAGGCAAGCGCCTTCTTACAGCTCATTGGGATTATGCTAGGTCATATATGCTCTCTCACACCATGCATTAAATCTTTGCAAAAGCACATAATTCCCACCTTGGAAACCTTTACATTTATTTAAGATCAAAACAGTAATGATGCTTCTCTCAAAGGAAGCCAATCTTAAACCAGCTTCAATCTTACTCATGCATTTTCTACTATTGGGGTAGAATTTTTACTGTCTTTTTTGTGTAACATTAGATATCAGGTTAAGAATTTAATCACACAGATTTTAAAGGATGGCTAGAACAGCAGAGTTACGTTAAGATGTTGAGCACAGTGGAGCATTCTCAGAGGGAGGGCAAGGCCGACTTGTAGAAGCTGAACATAGCAAAAAAGGGGTGCAGGAAGTATATTCACATGATTTAAATCAAGGAAAAGCCTTTAACCTGACCACCTAGGAGTCTTTTCCCCAATACAAAAGCATGACACAATATTGTGTTTCAGCTGGGCTGTAGAGAACTGTGAGAAATTGTGTTTCAACTTGATGCAATGGGAGATAGGAATGGAAATTTGAGGAATTATGAGAACAAGGTAAGAATTCTCTTTAGTCTCTTTTAACACCAATGTGATCCTTAATTTTTCATGTCAGTTCATGCTAAATATAAAAAAAATGTGGAAAATAAAAATGAGATTTGGGGACACAGCAAAGACTAACTGTAACCCTGAGAACTAGCAGCTCCAGGAATAATCCAGAGAGATGCATCGTTGGAAAGGTGGAAACAAAGTGCAAAGGCAAAGTGGCTGGAGGTGAGGGGGAGGAACAAACTCATAATGAAGATGTTAATTTGGTGGCTATGCCAAGGAGGTTTTATTTTATTCTATTTAATTTAATTTAATTATTTTTACTTAAACTTTGGAGAAGAAGATGAAAAAAAAATTGAAAAAAATCCGGTCTCTGAATGATGGACTGTTAGGGTTGGGAGAGATCTAGGAGGAATCAGTCCTGTTACTCATGACGCGGCAACAGCAGCATTCTTTCTTCAGGAATGCTGACAAATAGCCTGGGCACTTCTAGGGTCTGTCACATAACTGTATTTATTAGAAAAGTCCTCCAGACACTGAGATACAATTTTTCTTTCCCTCACTTCCTGCTATTAATCTTCATTCTGTCTTCTGGTGCTACACAGAATAATCACAATCCTTCTTTTCTAAGGGAACAACCCAAACAACCTTGGAGACAGAAGTCAGGGCAAAATGGCAAAGTGATGGAACTGTCAGTTAATAAGAAGGATTGCGAAGTAGTTTCTCAGGTGGATCTAACTGTGAGAGGGAGAGCTGGGAAAGGTGCCTGATGGGAGGAGAGAAAGCTGAAGGCTGAGTCAGTTTCCAAATGAAGAGAAATTACAATAAAACACACAAGCTAAGTGGTAGTCTCATAAATATAAATTAGAAGAAAGGAAGCTATTGGTAACATGAAGGATGTTGAAAAAAGAAAAAAGTACTTATAACCCAATTGTAGAGACAGGAAAATACATAATAAGCATAATGAATACAATGCATTGAGACATATAAGTATATGGTATAAGCTACCATATACCATTGTCATTAAACAATGATTCATTGATAAGTTTTCTACTTTTAAGTTTTGGAGTATGTGGAGACAGCCTACACTGCATTCAAGCTTCATCCTGGAGAAGAAAACAAAAGAGGAGAAATCAGGCGACACTAGAAGCATCTCCAGGATAAAGGTAAACTATGATCTCCACCTCATGGCATTCACACATTTGTGTAAGTAAGTAATCCCCTATTCCTTGAGTGTGGCGAGGACTTGTGACTTTTTTCTAATCAACAGGACACAGCAAAGGAAATGGGAAGTACATGATCATGTTACGTAAGTTGGTATGCCTGTCTCGCTGGAGGACTCACTTTAGCGTGTTGGCTTTGAAGAAGCAAGCTGCCGCAGCGTGAGCTGTGTTTGGAGAGAGCCATGGAGCAAAATGAGGCTGGCCTCCAACCTCCAGTCAGCAAGGAATGGAGAC
Source organism: Avahi laniger (assembly GCA_963575035.1). NCBI lineage: Eukaryota > Metazoa > Chordata > Mammalia > Primates > Indriidae > Avahi > Avahi laniger. Next base: position 3,981 of record CAUYSK010090286.1, on the reverse strand, counting down.
CCTAAGTCCAGCAGCCCACAGCCACTGTGCACAACCACATGAGCAAGCAAGTGGAGCCTTCCTGGGTTGAGTCTCAGAGGAGACCACAACCCAGCTGATACTTTGATTGTTGCCTTGCAGAGGAACCAGCTTAGCCATGTCTGGATTCCTGACCTGCAGAATTTGCGAGGTAATAAATGTATGTTGTTTCAGCTTCTAAGTTTGTTGTAATACTGTCACATAGTAATGGATAAATGATAAATGATACTGCCAGCTCAATACTCTTCAGGCAAAGGAGCCACAGGAGGAGTAGGTAATTATTGGCAACTGGACTGTTATTTTCTCAAGCAGACAGTTGTACCTTACTCTGCACCAGATTAATCTAGACTTTTACAGAAACTTTCAGATGGGTCTTCATACTATTAATACCAAAGATATGACTTATAAATGCATATCTTTGTGTTTATTTAGCACATAGAATTTAAAAGTGCCCTGTGAGATTGGAGAAATACTGTGGACTATCTTGGATAATTCTGGATAATTCTCCAACAGAGCAGAAGTCCTGATGATTACAAAGGAGTCAGAAGCCTGACCAGAGGGTGAGTCTTATTACTAAAAATAGAAGGAAGAAGAGGAGAAAAGTAAGTTATCAAATAATTAAAAGTTTTAAGTTATCTAATGTTAATAAATATTTTTGGAATAGTTTAATAGTGAAAATTTGTTTAAGTTTATAAATGTTCGTGGACAATATGCATGCACCTTTTATAATTAAAAATTATGTGTGTGAACATACTTTAAACGCTTATGGAGCTAGTTGATTGCGAGTTAACATATTTCCTAGGATTTGCCACTGTAGGTATGACTGAGACCCCTGATTCCTGATTTCTTTTTCTTTTTTTTCCCTGTAGTTTTCCAGTCTTTGGGTTATTTCACTGGACTTGAGTCTGGGTCTATTTATATTATTAGATCATTATAATCCTCATGTTCAATATGACAAGCATTACTCTGACCATTCCAATTAATGACGAGATGCATTACTGCCTCCTGCGAGGCACTACCATTTTCACAAAAGAATGAAAGGATTCAGGAGCTCCTGTTTATTGTCTCTTTTTTATTAAGTTTTGAAATCCAGCTGGTTGGGAAGATTTCTGTTCTTTTTACCAAGCCTCAAAGGACTGGAAAAGAAGTGGGCAGTAAATGAAATCTTTTCTTCCTGTATGGAGATTAGAAACAACTTGTCTATCAGCTGTAGGGTTTTTGTGGTTTTTTTTAATTTAAGCTTCAGAGTAGGGAAAATAAGTTAAAAAGAAGTTGAGTAGCAGTTGTTTCTTACCTTATATGCATGACCATGGAAACCTCAAAAGAACTGGTGAACAAAATGGATACCTCTTTATTAAGGCAATAATTTCAAGAAGTCCAAATAAAGGATAGCAAACAATATTTAGCTTTGCTCCTGTCTTTTCTTAACCTGTGGAAATTATTATTGGTAAAAATCACCACGAATTGAGGAAAAGCCATTATTCATCAAGCTCATACTACAGTTTAACGTATGCTTGCATAATGATCTGCATTAATCCATCCCTCATTGCAGTGCAGACCACTGAACTTTCATCTGTAAGTTTACATTTCTATGAGTATCCCATGTCTGAGTGTAAACATCAGATCTGTCCTGCTGCAGCTCCATCTCTGAATCTTAACCCCAGTTTTAATAAAAGGAGGTTTACTTGTTCTCTTGTGACTCAGGCACTCCTTTGTGTGTATGTTCTAAGAACTTAGTCCCTTTCTTGAATCCTTTCACCTCCTTTCCTCTCAAGTTCTCATCTTAAGTCTTCTGGAAAAGTAATTTTCCTGTTTGCCCCCGGAGGACATTTTAAGCCTGGAATCCTTACGCTGAATCTGATGCATGCTGAGTCCCAATCCTCACTGCTGGTTCTCGCCAACGCTTTCTGTCCTGCCTGGGCCATCTCCGTTGTCAGCTATTAGGCCACTAATCATGTGTCCCTGCTCTTCTCTCTGGGAAAGCTCTCCCCGGATTAGCCATCCAGGGGCTCACCAAGCTTCTAGGCTGTAGGACATTCACACATCGTAAGTTATTCTGAGAATAAGAGCAAAAGAGCAATTCATTTTATAATATTAGCCAAAACCTATTAATCCCAAATACTTTCAGTTTTACTGGAGACATTATTTTAGGTAAAGAGTGCCTCACAGAACTTAAACTGTCCTCCATTGAGAAGAAGCAGGACCTGGCAGCAAATCCAATGGCTTTGGAGTCAGAACTGGATTTAATCCAGGCTTTGTCATTTACTAAAAGATCTTGACTTAATCATACTTTTTTTCTCGATTTCATCATGGGGCTAATGATAACAGTTTCCACCCCCTTTACCTAAAATGTGAAAATAAAATAAATTATATGAAAGTGCTCTATATTCTACTAAGTGCTGTGTGCAAGAGATCATAAAATTTATGTTGAATAAATTGGTATTACTAACTTTAAGTACCATGGTGAAATAATATAAGTCATTATTTCCAATCTTTTTTGGAAAGATTTATATGTCAATATACAATTTATGTGTCATATAATTCACCCATTTAAAGTATAAAACTCAATGGTTATTAGTATATTTACAGAGTTGTGCAATTATCACCATAATCCAATTTTAGAACATTTTCATCACCCCTAAAATGCTCAATGGTCATTACCAATAACCCCCCAGTCCCACCCTCCTTCCTCCAGCCTCAGGCAACCACTAATGTACTTTCCATTTCTAGAGTTACCTCTTCTGGACAATATGTTATTTTCTGTGCCTGGCTTCTTTCACTTAAAAAAATGTTTTTGAAGTTCTTCCATGTTGTAGCATGTATCAGTGCTATATTCTCTTTTTTTTCCCAATTTTTTTTTATTGTAGTGAAATACACATGACATAAAATTGAACATATTAACCATATTTAAAAATGCAATTCAGTAGTATGAAGTACACCATATATCTCCAGAGCTTTTTTCTCTTGCAAAACTGAAATTTCATAAAAATAAGTATATATGGTTTAAGCAAATCTTAGATTGGTATTATGCCAGATTCTTTGAGAAAAACTTTGCTAAAATCTGAGCAAAAGAAAGTGATAGAATCTATATAGGCACAGTCAATAAATCACTATATCTCATAATGCCTGCAAATAAATAGATAAAAGAGTGGGAAAATGTTATCATAAACTTGTGGTAACTGCCTACCCAATTTATACAAATTAATGTGAAACAACAAAGAATACATTGCAATTATAAAACATATGAAATATTATAAAAGGTAGAGAAGAGATATAAAATACCTATGTAGTTTCTTGAGTAGACCAGTCAGATGAAAGCAGACCACCATGAACAAAACCTTCATGTTACTCAGAGAGAATGTACAACCCCTTTTTAATGATATCATGCAAAAACAGTTTAAGAAGATCTAAATATAGGATGGGTGGGGCGGTTCATACCTGTAATCCTAGCACTCTGGAAGGGTGAAGAGGGAGAATTGCTTGAGCTCAGGAGTTTGAGACCAACCTAAGCAAGAGGGAGACCCTGTCTCTACAGAAAAGAGAAAAATTAGCCAGGCACTGTGGCACACGCCTGTATTCCCATCTACTCACGAGGCTGGGGCTAGAGGATCACCTGAACCCAGCAGTTTGAGGTTGCAGTGGGCTACAATGATGCCACTGCACTCTACCCAGGGTGACAGAGTGAGACTCTGTCTCAAAAAAAAAAAAAACAAAAAAATCTGGGGAAGAAATAATATGATTTTACTTTTGCTCCCGGTGGCTGGCTCTAGTAAGAATCGACTTATCTATTGACTATGGATAGCCACAGACTGCTCTGAGAAGTAATTTATTTTTAAATTAGGTTGATATAATAATTACAAAGCACTTCTAGCTGTGGGCAGGTTTGTAGGGATTTTAAAAAGGTTATCTATTAATAAATGTTATCATCTGTTTGTAATAAAGAACAAGAGGCAAAGTATATTT
>CAUYSK010090285.1:0-11811 GCA_963575035.1 Avahi laniger | reverse complement strand
CCTTTTAATTGAGGCAAGATCCTTCTGAGTACTCTACCCAGTGATCCAGAATTATGAACTTGTTAGTCTGGCTGATAGAATAGCATCGTTACTCACCCGGTGTGAGTCCAGGTACTGTTTTCTCCAGTCCTTTTGGGTGTTTCTTTTCCTTGCCTTCTCTATTTTTCTCACATGGATTAGCTAATCAATTCTCTGCTGAACAATCAAACAGACCCTCTGCAGAACTCTAAGCTTCTCTTTGTGAAGCTCTCCCCTCTCTAGTCTGCACTGTGAGCTTCAGCCACCTGGTCTCCCTGGACTCTCAGCTCCAACCTCTTTACTGAGGGTCTTCACTGGCCCCAACTGGGATCCCCTTCCCTGCCTTACATCCTGAAAGCTCTCTCCATGCATGAGCTGTGGCAGCTACAGGCCTCCCCTCACTTCTCTCCTATTTCTCAGAGATCACTTTCCTTCACTATTTGAAGCCCAAGATCTTGAAAACAATTTTTTCATATATTTTGTCTGATTTTCTAGTTGTTTCAAGTGGGAGAGTAAATCCTGCTCTTGTTACTCCATCTTGGTTGGAAGCAGAATTCCCAGAGCAAAGAAGAGGGAGTGGAGGCTGGGCCCAGAGGCACAGAGGTTGAATCTGGATGGAGCTTGAATGAGTTTCCCAGCATTCAGTTTTGGAGGAACAGCATTTTTTTATTTTTAAAGTAAGTCTGAAGTGTTTATAAATTTAATTAGGCCACTTAATTATTAGCCATTTTCATCACAGTCTTTCTGTGTTTCCTCTTTTCTGTGGAATTTAGAGAAGATCGAAAATCATAGAAAAATAAATTATGTTTATACAACCCCCAACAAACAAGCAAACTAATAGCAAAATCTAAGGGCATTTGGCAAACATTTGAGCCCTTTCTGGCTGTATCCTTTTCACATTATAAACATAAATTAAACCCATTATTTGAAGATCTGCTGTCCCAACCCCTGGCAGAACAAATTGCACATATAATTCTGAATTGAGGGGACATAATTGTATTGGCAATGTTCTTTATGTATAATGATTGTCTCCAAGTAGGAAAAAAGAAAAGTTAAACCCTACCCCTACAGGAATAGCAAAAGCTGGATTTGCTTCAGTTTCTCTCATATCCCTGTTGAAGAATGAAAATGTCTCACAGCTTAGTAAGGACCCTGGTGATCAGCTTTGCTGCTGTGGAAGGCAGCCAGGGAGGTGTTAGAACATAGATATCCACACACCTAATGAGAGAGGCCAGAAGGTACCTCCAGTGTGAGGTATGATCTTCCATTAGGAAGACCAAACCTCCACAGGAGTCCAAGAAATTGGAAACGAGGAGGGTCTGTGTTGGGAGAAGCGACAAGAAACATAGACAAGCAATGACTCTGAGCTGTCAGAGAGTGTCTGTGCGTGTTGCCAGAATGAGGCCCAGACCTCCACTTTAACTCACTCCAATTTCCTTTGTTGTTAGAAGTTGGACGTGTAAACACACTGTCTCCAAGGGTGTTTTAACGGTCAGGACATGTGTTGGATTTAATGAGGCACCAGGACCCAGCCATATTCCAACTCTGCCTTGCACAGAGCATGATGTTCATACCTCCGATCTGGATCATTCATTTCAAATCCAGAAAGAAGAGAGAAGATCAAACAGTGGGTGGGACCTCAGGGAGGTCCTCGTCTGAGAGGGCAGCAGTATTATTCGAGCAGGAAAACACTTCCTGTTATCCTGTTATTTAACAATATCCAAGACAACCTTCCTTCCCTGCCCACTAAATGCACCAGTATCTAGGACTCAATGTTCCTGGAGGCCAGTCCTGGAGAGGTACAGAGCAGAGTCTTGGAGGGACGCTTTACCTTTGACTCTAAAAAGAAAGCATGAGTGGCTGGAACATTAAAACAATCACAAGGAGTAAAAAGGAATCTATTTGGAGTAGACTTTTGGTTGAACGAGACTCCTAGAGAAGTCCCTTTATCCTTGCATCACCTGGAGGATCTGCTGGCAGTAGTCATGTGTGTTTCCTATTTCTTCTGCAGTTACTGCCTGTGACCCGGAGCCACTCTATGCTGGAAACTTCTTAAGCGATTCCAGATACACTTGTCACAGCCCAGCTCTCATCCTTGCCGTCACCATCCTGCTTTTGCTCCTTAATATCTATGTTTGCAGAAGTGGTTCAAGCTGCTGGGTTACCAGCTTTACCAAGACCACAGTCATGGCGCCACCAAAGGCGCTCGGCAGAGTGGCTCTCTGGTAATGCATGCTGAGCTCCGTGCCAAGTGTCACACTCAGCAGGTTAAACCGTTTAGCTCACTTAATTGAACAAAGCTGATGGGCACCATTAGGTGGAATTCTACTCTGAGATTGCTCGTGACTAATTCTTTGCCCTAACTGACACCAGTTCCCAGCCCTCGTTACTGAATCAGGACTCATTTCTTTGAGTCCTCTGGTGATGACTTGAAGTGGTTGGCAGGAGAAAGCAGAAATCAACATCAAGTAAAATGAGATCCAGAGGAAATCTCACTAAAAAGTCATCTTGGGGTAAAACAGAGACGTACTGAGGTTTCGAGTGCTTTCAAAAATATTCTGACAACAAAGAGGACCAAATTTGGGGAAGGTTCTCTCTGTAGTGAATAATGCTGTACAAAAGACACCAAAAGTCCTAAAACTAGAGCTAAGAAAAATGAGAAATAAAGATTTGAAGTTGAAGCTTTCCTCGTGTGATTCCCAACCTTACAACCAGAATTCAATTCGGGAAGTCTCTACCTGCTCCCTACCTGTGCACCCCAGCATATTCTTATCATAATATCCATTGAGTCACAAATGGGGCAATGTCAAAGAGCAACATATTTAAACTAATTTGTATTTTGCTCATCCCAATAGTATCTACGCACGTTTGGAGAATACTGTGTGCAGTGTCTATTGTCCCTGTGATTTATGGGCACCTTGGTCTCCACATGTCCTGGAGCCCCTGCCCAGTGTTTGAGCAGCACTGGTCTTTGATGTGCAGTATCAGTGTCTTTGAGATGTCACTACTGTTTCTGTAATCATTGGTCGGCTTACTTAGGTTAGATCTCAAGTAAAAATGACTCCTAGAGATACAAGCTTTCATTTTTGTCAGATTCTCTTGGTTGGTGTTGACCTGATAGTCCTAAAAAAATCCTCATAAACCAAAGAGAGCAAGCAATCATATTTTCTTTAGGTTGTTAATAACCAACAACTAGTTACCACTTATTGCAAATCTGAGTTGGTCCAAATTTGCATTAGTCTAGACAAAATTAGGCCCTTTTAAAAGTACTGCCATCAATATTTTTACCTGTGAACTGCTCTTATGCAATGGGCTTTGCCAATTATTTAAATGTTTATCTTAAACTTAAAACATTTGTTTTACTTTTTAATTTCAATATGTTTCAATATAAAAGCAGATTTCATATAAAGCATCATTATTCAAAGGCCTGAACATGTGTATTTACGAAGAAGTAACAGCACAACTCTGGTTGGTTTGTTTTATGATTCTTAATAAGCTGAACAAAAATGGCCAGTGTTTGCCATAACCTGCCCTAGGCACTGTGGACAGGTAAGATATAGGCAGCAGGAAACCTCCCCAGAGTCCAGGACAGGAGCTGGGGTTTCCTGTCTGCATTCGACACGCAAAGTCACAGGCAGGTGGTTGTAGGACCGTTTCACCGGGTGCAGCCTCCTGACCGGGCCCGCGGGGAGGCTGGCACAAGCGCTGCGTTTGAGGGGGTGGGGCCTCTCAGCGGGTGGTAAACGCCCCTTGTAGACACCGTCTTTCCTTCAGAATTAACCACGTGGGGCAGTTGGGAGCTCAGTGGAAGAGGTCGTGGTGGGGAAGAAAAATGTTCCCTTTGTATTCATCCTTTGAGGAGGATGGGGAAGAAGCCTTCGTGACTGAAAAGAGAGAGAGATCTACAACGGGAGGGGCAGGGAGGAGATTCGCTGCCCACCTGTGATCGCCAAGAGCAGCCCCTGCCCCCTTCCCGGGGACCCCTCAGCCCCGGGATGCTCCCAGGGCTGGGGTCACTGGGTCCTTCCTCACGCACTGGAAAGACGCTGAACTCAGGGCGGCAGCGGCGAGCCAGTTCAAAGCCGTGGAAACCAGAACAGACCAGGAAGGAAGCGCCGGGCTTTTGGCAGCGGTGCCTGAGGTATAGAGAGATTCCACGGAGCTGGGATCTTTTTCGTGTTATGCTAATTTATAGCTGCTTAATTCCATTCATTCTTCTTCTAAATCCACAGTATTTCAGAACATCAGGAAACATTAAAGCCATCTAGCCAAACTTCCCAATTTTACGGATTTGGAAATCATGGCCCAGAGATGTTAGTCCACTTACAGGGGGTCACTCAGCAATTTGGTGGCAGAGCTGGGATTAGAACCTGCATGTCTTGTCTAGTTGTAGGGCTCGTCCCAGCCTATCCTGTGCTCTAAGCCACTGTTCTTCTCAACGAGGTCAGAGTCTCAAGGGCCCAGCTTCCATCCTCTGCCACCGGCCTCAGCATGGCGCCCAGGACAGGACAAGAAAGTACAGGACTCTCGCCTCTACGGCACCTTTATCCCATTTACGGATTCCAGCATCTGTGCCCTGCTTTCAAGCACACCACTTCCTGCCCATCTCTGCTTGTTCCTCATCCGTTCCTCCCAACTCTGGGGCCATTTACCATAATGCTGTCCTCAGCTGACTGTGTTCAGGACACAAGGGCTTGCCGCCTCCTACCAACTCCGCATAGCCACACGCTCGCACACACATCCGACACCAGGAGGGCGCCGTCTCTGTCGGTGAACCTTGGACCTACTCGACCGTTCCAATGGGACTGATTCACCTGGCACATCCGTGACCTCGCCCCTTCTGTGTTCAATGGCACATTCCACGTCCCGCCTAGCCGGCAGCCGCCGGACCCTCATGACCCAAGAACTCAGTGCGAAGAGGGTCTGCAGACCAGGGCCAGCCCCGGCACATACACAGCACCTTAGTGGGAACGAGGAAAAAGTGTCCCCTCCAGTGGGTGGATTACAAAAGCATCACATCTGCGTGGCTGAGGGAGAAAAGGGCCACCCAGCAGCTCCATGTGGGGGTCAGGGCCCAGCAGAGCTGGGGGGGGCTGCAGCCCGCAGGTGCCCCTGGCCTGGGTGTGCTCGTGCCAGGCAGTGTTCGCCCAAGATCCTGCAGACTCCACCGGTAACATGGTCTCTCTCTTCTTCCCTCCTCGCCAGAACATGGGACAAGAGAATAAAAGCGAGGTTAATTAGTGAAGGAAAAACTCAGCAAAAACGACAGGGATACTGAGGCAACGATTTAAAAGATAAAAACCCAATTTTTCCAAATCGTGGAACACGGTTTCCAACCCCGTTACTCGGGTGTCCCTTTAATCTGGTGCTTACGACAGGCGCAGGAACGCGTACAAGTTGTTCACATCTGTGAACAAGACGACACGGAGCTGTGTGTTTTCTCTTCCCAGGGAAGACCCTCGGAGCACCGCTTTGTAAATATTTTGAGGCTTCCTGCAGCCATGGGGTCCCGTTCTTAAACATAGTAAAGTCGTGAGGTCAGTCTGTTTTCTTCTCTGCTTTCCGACGAGGCAGGAGATTCGGCTGCTCGCAAAACCATCTGTCATCCCCTGCAGGGAGCCTCCTTCGCCGATGTGGGGCCTTCTTTCCTTCAGCACCGATCCCCTCCCGCCCGTCCCTTATCGCCCGGGCATCTCGCCTTTCCTGGCCCGATGTCCTCTCCTGGTCCAGGTGCCCGGGCCATCGGCCTAGGGACAGCCTCCGCATGCGGCCGTGAGCTCTGGGCTTTGTCCACACCCTGGTCGCAGCCAGCCCCTAGCCAGACAGTCTGGTGAACCAGGCAGTGGAAATTCAGCTGACGAGTGGAGGGTTTCCAATATAAATTTCCCTTTTCTCACCACAGTTTTATAGAACTTTGCAAAGATGCACATCAGCACATTCGCAAGTCGGGCTGTACTCTGAAAAGAGTCGAGCCTGTCAAAACTCTGAACTTTTATGTTGTTCTTTTTAATGGTTTGATCGATCACCAAGTACATTATGTCCCTGTAACCCTATCCTATGCCATAAGAAGACGGTTTGAATACCAGGGTTTTAGAAAAGTCTGTTTGCCACATCAGCCAGAGTTTTATGTAACTCTCAGTACATTTTGCCTTGTGTTCTCGGATATTGACCTTTTGGTTTTATCCTGACATCTCATTACTATTTTGTAAGTACTTTGGAGTACCTTTAAATTCTGGCAGTGCAAGCCAGCATTGCCATAAATCGTCTTCCTGCCCTCGGTGAGGAAGCGAATCCCCAGGGAGAGGACTGGCTCGCTCTGCCGACTTCATGGCTGCACAACACGACCCGAGTGAGAAAACGTTACTAACACAGTGACAGCGTAGGTAAAAGTGCAAGAAGTTCTAGTGAATTCCAAAAATACTTTATAGGTTCTTGATCTCATTAGGACGTCTTTTGAAAAGGAAACTCCCTGTGCAATTTGCCAACTTCCTGCACTTCTCAGACTGAAACTCAGAGCTCTCAGGGCGCAATTTGGTCTCAACGGCTTGACCTTCACCCTTCAAAGTGAATCAAACCATAACAAATGTCTAGAACGCTCTTCAGAATCGACATTGGGAATTCCCGTCATTCATAATGTTTTCTCAGTTACGTGCCAAAACAAAAATCTGACAAGAGGAATTACTTTAATTTAGAGGTAGGATTCATCTTAAACAATCTGAGCAATTTTGAGGGCAAAACGGATGGGTGACTATCTTTGTATCTGGACACCTCAAAGAGTAGTTTATGTAACTGAGTGAGACCTAACACCGAGGACCTGACAACCTCCCTACGCCCTAGGACGCCACAGCACGCCCCTGGCCTTGGCTCGTGCGGCCGCCGCCCCTGCTAGGAGGACACGGCCCACCCCACGTCCCAGAGCCCAGGGCGGCACTGTCTCCTCTTTCAAGACCCACCTTTTCAAAGAAATCCTGCCTGCACCCTCCCACGCCCACCACAGCACGACCCATCGTTCTGTCCATCCAGTGGCACCGCGTTTGTAAATTCTGATACCGTCACACACGCAGCGCTTCGTGGCACCGACAGGTCACGTGTGCTTTCCTTTCCTCTTTGTTGACCGGACTTTCGCAGCCTCTGCGCTATTGACCTTCTGGGCCCAATAACTCTTTGCTGTACGGACTTGTGTACTGCGAAGAAGTTAGCAGTGTCCCTCGCCTCTGCCCGCCAGGTGCCACTAAGACCCTCATCCCCAGCAGTGACAGCCCAAACTATTGTTAGACACTGGCACATGTCCCCTGAGAGGCAGAATCGCCCCAGTTGAGAACCGCCGTTCTAGACCCAAAGCTCATAAAGGTGATTAGCAATGTTGTATTTCTCTTTAAATCCCCAGCACTTAGCCTAATCTCTGCCCTGGAATGGGCTTTTAGTATTAGTTGAATTTTGAGAATCAAGTGAATTAATACATGCTAATACAATACTAATACTCAACAGATGTTAACTATTATTACCTGGAACTGCTGCCCAGTCTCAGCGATGGGTAGTGACAATACTGACTTTATAACTTGGTGGTGAGGATTACACGTGTGGTGCAGGTGCCTGGCAGCTGCGGTGTGCAGTGGTGTTAACCTGGAACCCAGGCTGACCTCTGAGATGGGTCATGATCTGTGACACCCTGGCTAAAGCTCTGGACTCCTGCCCACTGGCTTGTCCCAGACCTGGTAATCCTGGCTTCCAGACACTTCTTAGGTACGGCTTTGGTTACTAGAGCTCACTCCAGCCTCTGGCCTGGGTCTCAGACTCTCCACCTCTTGCCTATCCTGACATTGAGAGAAAACAAGCCCCTTACCTGTTGTAAACCTCAACCACTACCTGTCCCTTCTTGTCTCAGTTGCACCTGTTGAGTTAGCCCATGTCCCAGAGTGACGAGTTCTGCCATTCTCTGCACCTTCTAATTAGGGTATTTGCAATCTGCACAAAACCTACAAGATCTCGTACATTCACCTGGCCGTATGTTTATCAGACCACAGACAGCCAGTTGAAAGGAATGGGTTCTGTTCAACAATTGAGTCAAATGACAGCCAGACTGATCTTTGTGCCACCGGACCGCTTTGGTGTTGTGTGAACATCGCCCAGTAAGTCAGAAACAATCAAGAGTGGTTCCTGTATTATAAAGTTGTTATCACTGCAGGAACTCCTCAGTAACTCTGCTCTCCTTTTTGACCCAGGGTAATGTAAGAAAGGAAAGGAATCTGGCTTACGGCTTGGGTAACATCAGTGTCCTTGTGACATAGGGTGCCTTGTGGAGCTGACAATGTGACAAAGTGATCCCTACTCAGAGCAGTAAACTTTGACAAATGTTTATGCAGTTTATACTGTTTTCTGCATTGCAGATTCCATTCCTAACTCTCTTTCCTCCTTCCCCCTAATCATCATAACAACACACATCCCATAATAAGGAGTATGCTGTTAGCAGAGATGGGAAAAGCCCATCTGTCAGTGGGACTTTCACCCCCAGTAGCCTTTCCAAGCTTAGCTGCTCAGTTACTTGTTCATTCATTCATCCACCTATCATCCATTCATTTATTTGTTCACTCAACAGATATTTATTTGATGCTGGGGTGTGCCAGGCACTGTGTGTGCTAAGACCTGACATCCAGTGGCAGGTGAGAATGTTATCACTGCTGCTCTGGCAGAGTTTTGGTCAAATGGGGAAGACAGATAATAACCAAACAAACATGCAAATAAATGCACAATCAGCATTACTCCCGGGGCTGCAAAGCCGGGGGAGGCTCTCCTGGGGAAGCAGTGCTTAAGCCAGACTCTGGGGGACAAGCAGGAGTCCCCAAGGGAAGATGTCAGAGTAGCATGGCAGCTTAAGAAACAGACTTATCTCTAGGACCCACCTTCAGATATTCTAATTTGGAAGGTTTTAGGTGGGCCCAGGAAGGTGTACTTCCTAAAAGCACGCTTGAGGTCTGCCTTCCACTGTCTGAACCTCACAGGAGGGAAGACCCACGACCACTGAACAGCTCAGTCCACCAAGAAGGAAAAACCAGGTGCTAGAGAGCTGCAAACACGTCACTGTGACCAGGCAAAGAAAATGCAAGTTAGCATAAGTCTGATACATCCTCTAGCTTCAAACCTCCTCTTCCTAAGCTGGGACTCCAGTATATTCTGATCCCCCCATGAAAGGCAATTCCTGTTCAAAAAATAAATTTAAAAGAATTCTCATGCTCATCACCTCCAGCATAGCCTAATGTTGCTGGTTTCCAGTCCCATTGGATGTTGGCCAAACTTATTTATCCTTATGGTCTTTTTGTTACTTACCAGTGCCTGGTGGGGCCCTGGACTCCCTGCAACTGATCCAGTTTCTTCAGAACCCTTGGAAAATTCATTGAGAAAGTTTATCCCAGAAGAGACATTCCAGAGTTCCGTTTAGTCATTTAGGAGCAAGTATTCAAAACGCAGGATTGTGTCAAATGATTTAATTTTCCTGTTTTCCTTGTGTGACTCCAACTTAAAACGCAGTAGGACTGAATCCATAAATGGTCTGAAGTTAGTCACCATAAAGGCCTCCAGCTGTCTGCAATCATGGAATGGCCCACGTAACTCTAGACCCCAGGATGCAAGAACCAAATCAGCAGATGCCTGTTCTGTTATCACTTGAGCACAAAAATTTGCTTCTCATTTATAAAAATTGTCTTATCTTTACATACATCAGATTTAACTAACTGTTAGCCAAGAAGTAGGTTTCAGAAGCCCTAACTCTGAACCTGACGGCTAAATGAAGAACAGAATCCAATGAGCTCGTTTCACGGCATTATAATAAATTCAGCCCTTGGAAAGGCTTTTAACGTGTTATTGAACTGGCGTCAAGAAGAAAATGTCAAAATGCTAAAAACAGACTGAAGTTAAAAATCTGGCCTCCAAGTCCATTAGAAGTTTATTCATTCCTCTGATTTTATACACACAGAGGTGATCTCACACCGTCACATGGCAGTGGGAGCAAAGTGATATGAAAACAATCAGGCGGCACAGAAGTTCCAAAAATAGGCCCTTGTGAGCGAGCGGGAAGTGAGCAGGTCTGAGTGGGGCACGGGACCGTCTGCTTCATCTGCTCAAGTTTTCCTCCAACGCAAGTGATTTCCAGAGTTTGTTACTTTTATCAATGCCCAGCACAACCATACTGAATCAGATCTAGCGGATTTACACCCATGAAGACATGTTGAGCTGGAAGAGTGTGCAAAGAGTGTGCAAAGAATCTTGTCTAGGGGTTTTCCAAACTAGTCCCTCAGCTGCAGGTATTCCAGGGGCTTTCCATAGGATCCAGGTGGAGGCTGAGGGGAAGATGTGGGGGGGATGAGGGCCCAGGTTTCAAGAATCACTTCAAGCAGGACTGCTGCATTTCCATCTGTTATTTATATTAGCATGCTGAACCCAGATCATTTTGGAAAAAAAAAAAAGCTTTAAAAATGTTATTCACACTCCCCGCCCGCATCATGATGCTGAAATGTACAGGTTAAGAATTGCCCGAGACCACATAATTAGTTAGTGGCAAAGTACAATAGAATCTTGTTCTTCTGAGTCTCAATACAGTTTGCAAATTTATCTAAATTTCAGATTTCAAGACTCTCTGATTAATTTCTCAAGTGCTTCTTTGCAAGAGCATATAGATTCATGCTGTGAGTCAACTGGAAAAAATTCAGTAAAGATTCATGCTATTTTAATTCATTCTTGACCAACAAATCCTTGTAAATACCAAGCTACTCTATTTTCTTAAGCACAAAACCTACAGGCACAGTCCTGAAGGAAATTCTCCAATCTGGAATCCCTCTGAGCATTTATGTAATTTATTTATTATGTAATTTATTCCAGGCATGGGTAAGAGGTTTAGCTAGCATGCTCACACTGATTGATTGGTAGAGACTGACTGAGAAGGATCCCGAGGGCACCACTGGCCACAGAGATAATGTGGCAATGATTAGTAATGTCTGCCACGGGCTCAGGAGGGGAACTGTGGTATGGTTGCCTCATCTTTGCCATCTTGACCTTTCCTAAGAGCTATACTTCGGCTTAAAAATTATCTTGGAATTACCCCATTTTCCTGATTAGACTGTTAGTTTTCAAATGTAGGGACCATGATTGAAATGCCTAGTAAATTGCTATATAGAAACGTAGGAGCTAGTAAATATTAATAAGCATAATAGAAATGAGCTAAGTTGAACTGAATCCAATCATATGCAATAAAATTGAATTAAATGACTTATATCCAAAGGAACATCAAAGAATATTCTCAGCAGAGAATGTACATCTACTCGGAGGCCAAAAATATTTTTAGCAGTAATTTAAAGTAAAAACATATCCTAGATTTCATTTGAGAACATTTCCCAACAAGTTAATTTAAGTTGACCCCTAGTTTCCCAAACAAATTTTTGTCTGTAGGGTATCAAAGCATACGGTCTTGGAATAAAATTAAATCTAAACAAAATCAAATGTACTTTTATTGTGCTGTCTTTTGGCTGCTGAGTTATCAGTAGCTGCGGTCTCAACCCCTTGGCCACAGACCGGTGCCAGTCCGAGGCCTGCTGGGGGCCTGGCTGCCGGGCGGCGGGCAAGGGAGGCTTCATCTGTGTCTGCTGCTTCCCAGGGCTCGCCCACCGCGTGGGCTCCGCCTCCTGCAGACCAGGGCGGCACTGGGTTCTCCTAGGAGCAGGCACGCAGGATCCAGGGTGCGCTCCTGGCGAGCGCGTGGTGCCTGATGATGGGGTGGAGCTGGGGTGCTGGTGCTGGCGCTGG
>CAUYSK010090283.1:0-12726 GCA_963575035.1 Avahi laniger | reverse complement strand
TAACAACTAAAAGCAAGCGCGGTTACAGAAGCAAACAGCATTAGTTAGAATCAAAGAGAACACATTTTTCTAATCTAAAACAGTTTCTGTTCCACAAAAACAAAGTACATTCTCCTACTATCAATTCCTGTCTTTCAATATCTCTTAAGAGATTTATGATTCTTCTAATTCTTTGTGCCTTTCTCAACTACATGGCTATCCAGTTGAGCTGACATTCAACTGTTAATACTGCACCAAAAACAACCAAATCCCTCTTGGTCAGGTCTTCTTTAGGAGCTAATTTTGACCAAAAGCAGACTGGGGGTTAGGGGTCAGGAAATTCTGATGTGGAATATGGTACAATCTTGGTTTAACTAAGTTGTAAGTGGCAATGTAATGTGATGCTAGACATTACACACAGTGAGCCAACCAGTCATATATAATATATATTCAACATTAACCTCTTAAGGCTTTGTAGAGAATCCATAGGTAACTGAAATAGTTTTCTCTGAACCTGGTGTGGCAGTTTTAAAACATGGCCTCCAAATTGTTTATCACTTCTCCCATATTGAGAAGTGGAGTCCATACCCCTTCCCTTGAATCTAGACTTCTAACCAATAGAATACAGCTGAGGTGATGCTAGGCTACTTTGCAGGCCCAGGTCTTAAGAAACCGGCAATTTCTATATCCTGTTTCTTGAGATACCACTCTTGGAACTGAATCCCATGCAGTAGGGAAGGACTTTCTGGAAAGGAACTAAGGCCTGTGGCTTTCAGCACTGGCTCAGCTTGCAGTTGACAGCACCAGATTGCTAGCCGTGTGTGAGCTATCTTGGAAGGGAATGCACCAGCCCCACGCTGAGCTGTGCTCGCCGATGTTACGTGAAGAACAGAAACAAATCTTCACTGTTAAGCATCCCCAAATTGCTGTTGCTTCCTCAGAAGACCTCGTGGTGGTCATCTTCTGAGATAGACTGAGACATTTCTCTTCAAATCTGGGACCCCATCCCCACCAGGCCCTCAGTGCCCCTCAGCAAATGTGGAACAACTGTCACTACCACTGTAAAAACAAGACAGATAACTGCATGGGACCTTCAGCCCGTACTGTTATGAACAGCTGTTCTTTTTGCATACTCAGTGCCCCTTCTTCTCAGTGCTCTTCTTGGGTTAATATCACTCTCCCTTTTCTTTGGGAAACTGGTCTTCCCTGACTGATGTGTTTTAGTGAAGCTGGTTAAACTGCCAAACACAAAACCCTCCTGGTGTTAGTCGTGATCCCTTCTTGTTTTTCAACTGCTCCCTACTCTCCCGATTCTCTGTTGCTCATGCCCAAATGACTGCAAGGTTGAACACAGGGTCCACATTAGGCCTATCAGAATCCATTGTATGGATTTGCTAAAATTTACCAGCTAGTCCCAGCTAGAACCATTATGGTTCTTTCTGGTTTGATGGTTTGTTTTGCCATTACCAAATATATATATGTGTATATATGTATATGTGTGTGTATATATATGTGGAATTTCTGGGCAAATATGTGCATTTAAAATATAATATGGTCAAATAGCTCTTCAAAAAGGTTTATACCAATTCATACTTTCTTTAATTGTGATTAATTGCATCTGCTTTCCCCTCATTAACCCTTTGTATTATAATACCAGACTTGTTAATCTACACCAATATGACAGGTAACAAATATGATATTATTATTTTAATTCCTTTAATGAAGACATGTATTCATGTTTATGATACATAATTTTTTACTTGCGACTTGAAGGTATAGCTCTCAAAAACAAGATATGAATTACATCAAAGAAAGTTACTTATATTATTATAATATGGTAACTTTAATATCAATCCAATTTTTTTTCTTTTGTAGGTATCCTATCTTCCATTGGAAGCTTGTGGAATTTTGCTATATCCTTAGAGTTCAGAATTTTCACCAGGATGTATAAAGGTATGTACAGTACATGTATATTTTTCTACCAATCTTTTTCAACACTTATTAGCCTTTTTGAACAAAGTTCCAAATCTTTCTTGAATTTAGGAAATTTTTTTTATAATATCTTTGATTTTTCTTTTTTTCCTCTTCACTAACTCCTCCTGGAAATCCTACTAAACTTATACTTTGTTTACTGGATTTACTTAAGCTTTCTCTCATAATTTTCCTTTTTCTTTTTGCTCTGTGTTCTTGAAAACTTCCAAAATAGGTCTTTCAAAAACAAACTGGAATTGAACAGTTAAAATTTGTGCATTTCAAAATATGTAAGAATTTTATCTTTAAAAGAAGGGCTATAGAAAACTACTTGCATGATGGTTGAAGGTCATGGAGGTTTGAAAATGGCAGATTATCAAAGACTGTTGAAGCTTGGTGATAGATACATTGGAGGATCATTATCTCATTCTGTTTATTTTCTACATGTTAAAAATTCTCCATAATGGAAAATAAGAACAAAAACAACCAACCCCTCCCCAAACAAATTGGTTAACAGCCTCTATTAGTGCTGTTATTCAGTCTGTTTCAGAAATAAAACAAAAACAGAGAAAGAAAATTTTACTGGAAGGATATTTATAGCCTTCTAGAATCAGTGGAGGGCTGGGACACCTGGCTTAGCAAAAGTACAGAAATCAGAGTGGCTCAATGCTAGACAGCAGGAGTTATAGAATCGACTTTTAAAAAATTTTCCAAAAAACTACTCCACTGCCATGCCTGTGATCTCTGAGCTTCAATTTTTTCCTGGGCTCTATTTCAAAAATTAATACCACCATCTAGTGGGGCCTTCCTATACTTATGTCTGATTATGAATTTCTTCACTATTTTTCCAGTCAGTTCACTATTGTCGGAACTGTATCGCCTTTAAATTCCGGAGAAGTTTCAAATTGTATGTTTGATCAGGTATATTGAGGTATAATTTATATCTAGTAAGATTGTCCCCTTTTGGCATAGAGGTCTCTGAGTTTTAAAAAATGCTCAGTTGTGTAAACCACCACCACAATCAAGGTATGAAATAGTTCTACCAATCCAAAAAATTTTCTTGTGCTCATTTGAAGTTAACCGCCCCACCTACACCTTAGCCTCTGGCAACCACTGATCTGTTTTCTCTCTGTGTAACTTTACCTTTTCCAAAATGTCATGTAAATGGAATCACACAAAATGTGGCCCTTGACTGTAGCTTCTTTCAGTCAGTATAATACATGTAGATTCATCTATGCCCTCTCCTGCCTTCATCTTTTTTTTCCAGAGTAGCATTCCATTGGATGTACCAGGGTGTTCTTATCTACTCACTGGTTGAGGGACATTTGGATTGTTTCCAGTTGTTGGCAGTTGTAAATAATGTCATTGTAAACATTTGCATACAGGTTTTTGTATTGACATAACTTTTCTTCTTTTGGGCAAATACCTAGGAATAGGATTGTTAGGTCCTATGGTATGTGTATATTAAACTTATAAGAAACTGCAAAAATGTTTTCTAAAGTGGTTGTACTATTTTGTACTCCCACTAGCAGCATTTTTCTCTGCTAATGACATCCTACTTAGTTTTCCAGTATTGTCATATTTTACTTTTTAAGTCATTTTATGGGATTTCCGAAGGTTGGGAAAATGACACCAAAATATTTTAAGTAATATATCACATTTATTAATGATTTGTATTGCCTAATTTGTGAATTTTAACTCCCCCTTTCTCTATTAGGGTCTTGGTGATTTATTATTATTATTATGTGCTCCACATGTTTTAGAGATTAACATACTTACCCTTTCGCTGTAAAAATGTCTTCATCTCTTGTTATATTCTATGCACATGGTTTTAAAAATAAGGACACAACCAAGTACAACGGCTCATCTGTAATCCCAGCACTTTGGAAGGTTTAGGCAGGAGAATCACTTGAGGCCAAGACTAACCTGGGCAACATAGTGAGACCTTTTCTCTATAAAAAAACTTAAAAATTAGCTGGGTGTGGTAGTACATGCCTGTAGTCCTATCTACTTGGGAGGCTGAGGCAGGAGGATCACCTGAGCCTAGGAGTTTGAAGTTGCAGTGAGCTATGATCATGCCACTGCATTCCAGCCTGGGTCACAGAGCAAGACCCTGTCTCTCAAAATAAATAAATAAATAAATACATAAAAATAAGGACACAGTTCATATACTTTACTGAATCATTTGACAACCATATATTGGGTACTAACAACATGCTGGGCACTGGATTATATTTTGAAAATCACCAATATTTTGTAAAGTGCTTTACAAAGTGTTTTCTCATGTATTATTTGATTCATTATACATTAAACACACACATACTCACACACACACACACACACACAACTACCCACATCCAAACATTCTTTTGATATATATGTTGTAGACAATTAAGGGGCAGGGAGAAATATGAGAATGAGTGACAGATGGACAGACAAAAGATGTGTTAAGTTGGCTAAGACATGGAGAAAGAAGTAACAAATGTGTGAATGGGAGGCAGAGGAGTAGAGAAAGGAAGGGCATTCAATGAATGTTAGGTTTGTTCTCCCCTAAAATTTCCTTGGGTATCTTTATAATGTACTTTCATATTTTTTAGTAGCCTTTTGAAATGCCGAATAACTAGTTACCTACATCCTGCAACAAATTGTTCCCAGGGAAGGAATTTTCCTTTGAGTAACTAGAGGAAAAAATTTTAGATAAAATGGGAGTAAGTTTGGAAAAGCACTTTGTGAAATTTCTCCATTGAGAAAAAGGATCCAGTTTTGTAGTAGAGTTGGGTCATACTGCTCTTTACTAGCCAACTCAAATTCATGACATCTTGATTGAAGTGAGGCTCTCTGACTATAGGGCTCATTACTAAGAAGATGTTGAAATTCAAAAACATCAAGCTACAGGTTACAAAGGGAGCCCTGTACTTGTATAATTATTATGATGCTTATTGCCAGAATGTTAAATTCATGGACATTATTTAAAGATAAGTGATTTTAATATATGAAAACAGCTTAAATTCATAAGTTATAAAATTCCATATAAAGTATTATCATTACTTACACAAAAATAGAAAGCATACTGCATTTTAAAACCTGCAGAGCTTCGTTTTTTTCACCTTGCTGTAAGCTATTTTGAGTTACCATGTTTCATTCTTATATTTTCTGTTTTTAATAGATGAACATCTCAATAGCAGCATTATACGCAATGGGATAGAAGCAACCCAAAGGTCCACTGACAAATGAATAAATAAACTAAATGTGGTGTGTTTTGTCTGTTGTGTGTGTGTATGTTGTATAATGGAATATTATTCAGCCTTGAAAAGGAAGGAAATCCTGCCACATGCTATAATATGGATGGATGAACCTTGAGGACATTATGCTAAGTGAAATAGCTAGTCATCACAAATAAGGCAAATACTGTATGATTCCACTTATCTGAGGTGTTGAAAGTAGTCAAATTAATAGAAAAAGAAAATAGAATGGTGGTTACCAGGAGATGGGGGGAAGGGGGAAATGGGGAGTTCAGTGGCTCAAGTTTTAGTCTTATAAAATAAAAAAGTTATGGATATCTGTTGTACAACAATGTGAATATACTTAAGACTACTTAACTGTACACTTGAAATGATTATGATTTTTAAAATTTTCTTAAATTTTTTTTTTTTGAGACAGAGTCTTTCTCTGTCGCAAGGCTAGAGTGCAGTGACATCATCGTAGCTCACAGCAACCTCAAACTCCTGAGCTCAAGTGATCCTCCTGCCTCAGCCTTCTGAGTGGCTGGGCCTCCAGGTACATGCCACCATGCCCAGCTAATTTTTCTATTTTTTGTAGAGACGGGGTCTTGCTCTTACTCAAGCTGGCTTTGAACAAGATAGTAAATTTTATGTTATTTTTTTTTAACCACAATTACTAGGTGTTCATATCAGTGAATTTGTGCCATGGATTTTGTTAAGGATGACCAATTCAAAGAGACAGTGGTAACAGGAAAAACACTCTGCTTTAAAATGTGCCCAGTGATACCTGTGCCTTCGGAGATTGTTTGGTAAAGTATATTTTGATTGTTTAACAATGAAAAGGCTACAGTGAGTTGGCCTGGTTTGAATGTCAGTTCTGTGGTTCGTTGGCTGTATGACTTTAGGTTACTGAGTTTCTCTCTTTCACTTTTCTCAATCATAAAGGGTGATAAGAGGATAATAATAGCACCCGTCTCACAGGACTGTTGAGAGGTTCATATGAATTAATTATGGGTAAAGAATTTAGAATAGTGCCTTGGTGCATATAGTGCTATATAAGGTCTGCTACTGCTACCACTATTCCCACTGCTACTATTGCTACTACTGCTACCACCAGCATCTCCACTACCACCACAACTACTACTATTATTATTTTTAGGAAATTTATGTATCACCAGGTTTAGAAACTTTTCATAGGTAAGACACAAAAAGTTATATCCCTCTTTTTCCTAGAGATGGAGATTGGAATGAATTTGGCTGAATCATTTCTCACCAAGAGGATGTTAGTTTGGCTCTAAGAGAAGGTGACCAAAATTGAAAGGCATAGTTAAGACAGAAAATATAGCAGGAACGATCAATGAAAATATAATAATTATAATAACATTCAATGGTTTTCTGCTTTAATAAAACATGATATTAAATATATGACTGTATCATGTGGGGAACTTGGGTGTTTATTTTTTTATACAACCATCTATTGCTTTCTGAAAGGATTCACCATACAGTTTTTAAACAAAGAGCTTTTATGTTTATTTTTAGAATTTTGAAGTGATTTCAAACTTATAGCAAAGTTGCGATAACAGTACAAAGAACTCTCACATACTCTTCACCTAGAAAGGACATTTTTTGCTAATCCCCCCATAATATCCCTTATAGCCAAAGGATCATGTATTTCACTCAGTTGTCATGTCTCTAGTCTCCTTCAATCTAGAATAGTTCCTCAGTCTTCCCTTGACATTCATCGTTTAGATTACTGTGGCTAATTTTATTTTTTAAGCATTGCAACACATTTCGAATTCCACATGTTCTTCCAGAATACTTTTCTTTAATCTAGGTGAGTCTTGTGGTTCATGCAAGGAATAGAATGCAGGGAAGTAAACCCGTGTGATTTCTAAGGCTAGATTAGGAAAGACCAAACAGCTTCTACCTGTGGTGTTTGATATCTCATGCCCTGCCCCCTGCCATTCTCTCTCTCTCTCTCTCTCTCTCTCTCTCTCTCTCTCTCTCTCTCTCCTTCTTTCTCTCTCTCCCTCCCCCCCACCCTCCCTTTCTCCCTCCCTGGAGTCCTGAGCTGACATATAGGAAATCCAGTTACTCTGAAGCAGCTGTGTGATAAAGAGACCACACAGAGGTAGAGACACTGGAGGGGCCACATCTGTTCCAGCCCTCAGCTGTGTGAGTCTCCCAGCCCAGGTGTCAGAGATGTGAGCAAGAAAGCATTCAGATGATTCCAACTCCCAGTCTTTGAGCCACTCTAGCTGAGGCCTAGTGGGGTTGGGCTTTGGACTGTGCCAGCTGACCCAACAGAGCAAAGAAAAGCTGCCCCTGCAGAACCCTGTCCAAATTGCAGCAAAATAAAAAATGCTATTTTAAGTCACTACGTTTGGGGGTGTTTGTTACATAGCCATAGATAACTGGAACAATTACATACCAGCTATTTTGTGAAATGTGCCTCCATTTGGGTTTGTGTGATGTTTATTCATAATTGGATTCAGGTTATGCACTTTAGACAGGACACAACTAAATTAATACTGTGCTCATCTCACTGTATCCGTCAGGCAACAGATGATGTTGATTTATTCCATTACTGTTGATGTTAACTTTGATCACATGAATAAGGACATGTCTTCAGGTTTCTGCACTGTAAACTTACTCTTTTTTCTTGTGTAAGTAATAATTATTTTGTGGGGAGATATTTTGAGACAATGTAAATAAAACCTGTTTCTCATCCAACTTTCACTCACTAATTTCACCATCCATTGATGTTTCTTGCCTAAATTTATTATGTTTATGATGGTTGCAAAATAATGATTTTCTAATTCAATTATTTGTTCTAAATTTACTAGTTGACATTCCATCATAAGGAAGAACTTTCTCTTCTCTCCATTTAATCATTCATTTATTTATACTGGCATAAGACTAATGGATTCCTAATTGATTCATTGGATATAATGTTTACTATCACTGTGTATTTTAATATATTGTCCCTGATTTGGCCAGTAAAAGCTCTTTCAATATGACTTCTCAGACCTTCTGACATGTTTCCATCGTTCTTTGAGTACTTCCTTACTTCTGGTACAAAAAGATGTTCCCAGTCACCTTTCTTTTGCCTTGTTCTGAAAGCAGCCATTTCTCCAAGAAGCCCTGGTTCCTATTACTGGTGAATGGTAATTAGAAACCAATATCAGGGTGCTGGGTGTCCTTATTGCTACTAAGGTGATACTGCTTCCAGGGCCTCCCTGTGGATAGAGACAAGTAAACATGTAAATACAGTAGAAGAGTGGTAAGTATTAATGACAGGAAAAGGTCTATGGGATCCTAAGGGGAAGAAACATATAACCCAAGACTTCAGAGTTGTGGGGAGGGAAATGGTAAGATATTTATTGGCAGAAGGACTGAGAAAAGAGATAATGTGTCATGTGTAAAAAACTGAAGCAGTTTGATAAAGCTAGAGAGTAGAGTGAGGGGCCAGTGGTAAGAGAGCAGGCTGCAAGGTAAACAGTTGCTAGCCAAATCTCCAAGTACCCAATAAACAATGTTAGAATTTTGGAATTTATTCTGAGACAATGGGAGCTAGTAAATGATTCTGAGCAGGAGGTATATGATCGAATTTGTATTTTAGAACAGTTGTCTTTAATTTTTTTAAAATACTCACATATCACCCTAAAAAGAATTTTGAAAAGTGTACTGCCTTCCACATCTTAACACCTAATATTTTTCATATGTTTAAAAGTTAATTTTTTATTAATGGGAGGTTGAAATTAAACATTCTGAAAGATAAAATGACCATGAATTTTACCTGAAATAAATATTCTATGATATGATACATACCAAATCTGAAAGTCATGTGAAATTTCTTATCTGTGGGTTTTATCAAATGTATCTTGAAAAATGTGTTGGTCCCAGAAATCATAATAATTATATTTAAAAGAATCATCATCACTGTTATGTGCTGCCTAAATTCTGCATTCAAGGCAATCTTCTCCATTAACAAAAACGTCTGTATGACAGATAAAGGAAGGAGGACCTTGTAGGTTTAAGATGCCTCAACTAATCATTAAAAGATGGTTCCAGACTTTTGCTTCTGCCAAAGATGGAGCAACAAGGATTACATTTACCTTCATGCCTGCAACAAATAACAAAACTCAGGTCAGGTTTGGTGGCTCATGCCTGTAATCCCATCACTTTGGGAGGCCAAGGTGGGAGGATTGCTTGAGCCCAGGAGTTCTAGACCAGCCTGGGCAATATAATGAGACCCTATCTCTACAAAAAATAAAAATGTTAGCCGGGCATGATTGTATGTGCCTGTAGTCCTAGCTACTTTGGAGGCTGAGGTGAGAGGATTGTTTGAGCCCAGTTATTCAAGGCTGCAGTGAGCTTATTATTGTGCCACTGCACACTAGCCGGGGCAACAGAGAGAGACCCTACTCACTCCATCTTTTTTTTTTTTTTTTTAAAAAGACAGTGAGCCCTGACAGACAAAAAACAAACAGGTGAGCCCCTTAATTTCTTCAGTTTACTGCCTTGAGAGTCTCTAGATCATAGACATAAACCTAACTGAATCAATAATCACATTAAATGTAGATGGCCTAAACAGGCCAATTAAAAGACAGAAATTGGCAGATGAGACAAAAAATCCAGACTCAACAATAATCTGCATACAAGAAACACTTTAAATATAAAGACACAAACAGGTTAATGGGATGCAAAAGATATGCCATGCCAACACTAGTCAAGAAAGAAGGCACGGCTATATTAATAGTAGATTTTAGAGTAAATAATATTACCAAGGATAAAAATTGTCACTTCATGATGATAAAGTGACCAGTCGATTTCATATTCATATCATTTCATAATGGTAAATATGGTCAATAATAATTATAAACATTCATGACCCTAATTAACAAATCTTTAAAATATATTAAACCAAAATTTATAGAACTATAAGGAGAAAAGTCATAATTGTATAGCTGAAGATTTCAATATCCCCTCTTGTCGTAGAACAGGTAAACAGAAAATCAGCAAGAATATAATAGACTTTGAGCCATACTAGCAACCAACTTGATCTTTGCCATTTATAGAACATTCCACACAACAAAAGCAAAATACATATTCTTCTCAAGTGCACACAGAACATTTACCATGATAGATTATATTCTGAGCCTTAAAATAAGTCTTAGAGAATTTAAAAGTATTCAAGTCATACTAAATATTCATATATTCTCTGACCATAGTGAAATTAAATTAGAAACCAATAACAGAAATATCTCTAGAAAATCCACAAATATTTGAAAATGAAATAACATGTTTGGGCCGGGCTCACACCTGTAATCCTAGCACTCTGGGAGGCTGAGGCGGGAGGATTGCTTGAGCTCAGGAGTTCGAGACCAGCCTGAGCAAGAGCGAGACCCCTGTCTACTATAAATAGAAAGAAATTAGCCAAACAACTAAAAATAAAAAAAATTAGCCAGGCATGGTGGCGCATGCCTGTAGTCCCAGCTACCCTGGAGGCTGAGGCAGGAGGATGGCTTGAGCCCAGGAGTTTGAGGTTGCTGTGAGCTAGGCTGACGCCATGGCACTCTAGACCAGGCAACAGAGTGAGATTCTGTCTCAAAAAAAAAAAAAAGAAATTACATGTTTGTAGGTAACCCAAGGGTCAAGGAAGAAATCAAATGGGAAATCGGACACTATTTTGAATGGAATGAAAATGAAAGTATAATGCAATACATCAGAATTTCTGGGACATTGCTAAGGTAGTATTTATAGAGAAATTTATAGAGGTAAATACTTATATTAGAAAAGAAGAAAAGTTTCAAATTAATGATCTTAGAATCCAACTTAAAAAACTAGAAAAAGAAGAGTAAATTAGATACAAAGAAAGAAGAAAGGAAACAATAAAGATCAAAGTGGAAATCAATGAAATAGAAAGCAGAAAAATAGAGAAAGTAAATGAAACTAAGAGCTGGTTCTTTGAGAATATCAATGAAATTGGTAAGTGTCTAGCCATGCTGATGAGGAAGAAGAGAGAGAAAACAGAAATTACCAATATCAGGAATAAGAAAGTTAACATCACTTCAGGTTCTAAATGTTAAAAGAATGATAAGGGAATATCATGAACAACTTTATGCCTATGAATTTGAAAATGGAAAGGTAAAGTGGACAAATTTCTTAAAAGACAAATTGACAACGCTTACTTAAGAAAAAGAGATAACTTGGATAGCCCTATATCTATTTTTAAAAATGAAATTTTTAGTTAAAACCTTACCATAAAGAAAACTCCAGGCCCAGATGGCTGCATTGGCGAATTCTACCAGGCATTTAAGGATGAAATAAACCAAATTCTATATAAATTCTTCCAGAAATAGTAACAATTTTACATAGACTCTCAATTTATTCTTTGAGGGTAGCATCACCCTGATACCAAAACCAATGAAAGACATTGCAAGAAAACTACAAACTAATATTCCTCATGAACATAGATGCAAAAATTCAAAACCAGAATTTTAGCAAATCAAATCCAATATATAAAAAGGAAACTACATCATGATTATTTGAGATTTGTCCTAAGAATGCAGAGCTAATTTAACATTCAGAAATCAATGTAATTTACATTAACAAACTGGAAAAAAAAAAAACCAATATAGTCATCTTGTTACCAGTCTGTAAGTGGAGGTTTTTCCAAGTTATTGATGATCCTCGGGAAAAGAATTTCAGATGTACCACACAGGCCAAGCAAGCAAGTAACAGCTTTTATTGAAACCAAAAGTATACTCTCAGGAGAGAGAGCGAACAGGGTTTAAAAAGAGAAGCTGCACTGGAAGGAAGTGGTTGTAGACCTTTTGTAGTTTTACTAATTTAGGGGAGGAATATTCCAGACCAAGGAATTGGCTTTTATTAGGAATTTAGGTAGTAATTCTTAGAATTAGGGTCCCTCCCATTTTCATACTTTATATGGTTGACTTGGAACTGTCATGGTGATTTCAAGGACAGAGTAATTTTAAAACTGCAATGTAAATGACACTTTAATTATCTAAGGTTCATGTAAGGTGGCAGAGACAGCTTACAGACCAGCTGAAGGTGGTTCTTGCCTGTGGATATCAGCCCCTCTAGTTAGCTTCTGCTTGAGGGTTTACTTTAACATCTTCACCCAATCTGTAAGCCCCTGCATCCTGTCTCAGCCTGTCTCTTAGTCTACTACTCTAACAGTCTCGATAGCCACAGAAAAAGCATTTAGCAGAATCCATTCATGTTAAAAAGCTCTCAGCAAAATAGGAATAGACAGGAACTTTCTCAATTTGATAAAGGGTATTCGTGAAAAACCTACAGGTTGGCCGGGCGCGGTGGCTCACACCTGTAATCTTAGCACTCTTGGAGGCCGAGGCGGGTGGATCATTTGAGCTCAGGAGTTCGAGAACAGCCTGAGCAAGAGGGAGACCCCGTTTCTACTATAAATGGAAAGAAATTGGCTGGACAACTAAAAATATATATATGAAAAATTAGCCGGGTGTGGTGGCACATGCCTGTAGTCCCAGCTACGCAGGAGGCTGAGGCAGGA